>JAVQJF010077309.1:0-152059 GCA_036023855.1 Gadopsis marmoratus | reverse complement strand
CCCCCCCCCCCCCCCCCCCCCCCCCCCCCCCCCCCCAGCGCAAAAAGAAACATCACCAGGAACGTATACCAAACAGCGAGAGGATGTGTATGTGTGTGTGCGCGAGGAAATTGGAGGTTGGGTGTTTAGGTGGGCACAGAGGCTGGCTCACTGTCAGCTGTGTCAGTGCTCAGATTGTCCAAAATTAGAGAATTTTCATTGTCGCCGCAACAATGAAACCCAATCCCGAGTTCTTCCTACTTACTTGAGTTTTCTGTAACGCCAGCAACATTTGCCGTTTTGTTATTCATTCATTATCTCTGACAATGTAAATGACTCATCACATTTGAAATGGCTCCCTAAGGTGAACATACCCATGGAGTGATGTGAATGAAATCATGGGCATTTAGGTTACAGCCCAGTTCCCTTGGCCCGAAAAGCCCAGTTAGAGCATAAGGCAGAGCAGAGGGGAAATTAGTCTTTCTCTCTTGATGGCTGTTATACTTGGCCATTTCCTGACCCACTGTGAATAAACTCCAATTTATGGCAATTATCCATGTTAAGGACGGCACCCATACAAATGAGCAATAATGCCAGAGGAGATGAGAATATGCAAGCTGGAGTTGTTATTATCATATTCTTCAGCTCGAATACCTCACATGTACAGCAGATCACAGCCATAAATGACTACACGTGTTATCTATAAGGTGAGTTATGCTAAAGATAAATTGATAATACTTCTATTTATGCCCTCCAGAGAAGCAGTGTATTTGTGGCAACATGGCGGCTAAGAGAGGGCTTTTCCCCCAGAACAGCTGACACAAGTGATCCGTTATTTCTTGGAGGGGAGGTCGGACACATGGGGCCTCCACACATTACACACCTCAGGCCATGACCATTCAGCAACGCCCTCCCCATCCCAGGGCCAGCCCTGTCACATCTGGCCCAGAAGACCCGGGACGTTTTCTCTCCCCTGTTCAAAATGCACCAGTGGTTCCCATTTAACACCTGTTCGCCCTAATTTCCATTCTCGGGGACGCTGTGGATTTGAAATCATTTATCACTTCCCAAAGTGCTTCCACATGTGCGCTGCCTTTCCCAGTGCACGGGGTTCCTGCCTCCGGCCAACCTTTTCCAAATGTATTAAAATTCAGTTTGGTCCAAAGAAGTTCAGACACTGATGTTTCATTGTGGTGATGTCTGGTAATTATTAGTCTAAATTACGACTCTGGCATGTGACTTGACAGGGTGGACTCCACGTTTAAAAGGAGAGATGGGGCGAGGAGGTAGGGCCAAGGTGGTCTGTCACGCTTTGTGCGCTTTTATAACTGTGTTCCCCAACACTGGGATGTCAGTCACACTGAAACAGTTTCACCACCGTGGAAACACTTGTGTGGTTAGGGACCTGAGAGGGTCCACTGGGGCCCAGTGTGGGGCAGCTGGGTGAAGGCTGTGTCAAAAGCACTCCACTGTGAGGGGAAGACTCCCACATCGAGCTTTGACAAACACTGAATACCAACTGCAGTCCAGTTGATATTCAAGGTCAGAGTTCATATTGTGAAACCAGGATTAGATCTCAAAGTGGAAAACCATTTGAATGAAAGTGAAATCAGATTATGTCTTGGGGCTCTTTGGTCAACAGTCCCCAAGCCTCAGCAGTGCACCAACAGTGTGTAATTGGCTTTGACAAAATGGGAAGTGAGACATGCAACTCTACTTGAAAACTGTAATGTGACTACGTTGTTCATATTGCTCAAAAACATAGACATGTTGAAGCATCGACCTGTAACATACAGTGTGTTTTTCAATGTCAACTCAGCACCTTTAAAACAACAAATTTAATGTCTGGGAACACATTTTCATCCCAACGTATAACGCTGAGTTTAAGCTCCGAGAAAAAGTTACAAAAGAAAAAGAAAAGGCACAAACGAAGAAAAAAACTGTAGCCAAATAATTGTGATGTCATCCCATTAAATAATAACCCAAAATCATGGTAGGTAATGAGAACCTTATCATCACCACATTTTTCACGTTCAAGGGCATGTGCTACAGAAGTGGGGGGGGGGGGATATTTCCACAAACACACACGCAAAAAAGAAATGCATTCAAATGTAATCTAATTAAAAAAGGAAATTGCAACATTTGTGTTTACAAAGTAAGTTTTTTGACGCGCTAAGCTCCATCTTCAAGTGGCGAATGTTTGAAACTGTACTGTAAGTGTGCTTAATTAAAGTGGGCTGTGAAAATGTGCACTAATCAGATATGGTTGGTAACAAAGTCCATGAAATTACTAATTAGAATTTCATTAAAAGGTACTGCTTTATCATCTGAGGAAATCGTAACCTTTAAAACGCTTTAAGGAAGGCAGTATGTCTCTTTAAACGGGCTGAAAAAGAGAAACGGCTGGCTTTTGATGTAATATCTCATTTAGGATTTGCGCTAAATTGGACCATTTAAACATGTCATTGTTTTGGACGTAATTTATCAGACTAATTAATGACAGTTATTGCCTGGGTTGGGTGGCTGACAGAACACCAGGCTCCTGCAGGAAGAGATCACAAAGACAGACGTTTAGCTTGGATGAAAACACACCATTAGGAAGCTGTTGCCAAGAATGAGAGCTACCCCTTTTTGATTTCCCCGCACCGTTAGTATACTTCAGATGATTAACAATCGCGTTTCAAACACGTGCAGTTGCTTGGTGCTCATTTTAATCCACGTGTGTAATTTACAGTTTTATTACAATGGTTTCCTATTTTCAAGCACTGACAATTCCAGCTCACAGACATTTTATATTCTTCAAAGATTTATGCAAGAAATACTACAATTTGTATTCCATCCTGTTAAGCAGTTTAACGATTGCATCCTGTGGGCCGTATAGTGTGTTGTACACGTGACTGACTGCCTGATTGCTATTCCTCCCATCAGTTGGTCAGGATGGGCTGTTTTAGTTGAAGGGATCATATGTCAGCACTCAGGCCTGTTTATCTGAGGGACAGAGGCACTGGAAGAAAAGACAATCTGTTTCTCTGCTAATGACTGCCTGATTTACAGAGTTCACTCTTTTCTACAGGAACCCACAAGAACAGAGAATATGAGGCGAACTGTCGACATTGGGCAGATGTGTAGAAAGCTGATTAGTTGATAGTTCACTCCGGTAACACCCATGAGTCAGAGGTGAGTTTGGGTGAAAAGTGAAAAGTAATACTGTAGGTTTCCCTTGTGTCATGCCCTCTGCAGAGGTGCTGGTCTGCTGCAGACGTTGAAGAGGGAAAGAGGCTGGAGCAGAGAGATGCACTGTGGGGCCAAACTGTCAGTCTAACTGGATGCAGGCAGCTTCGGTCTGACTTTACAGTCTAACCAAGTTCAAATGAAATCAGGAAATTCATTGAGCCCTACTAAAAACTGGAAACTCAATCAAATGTAAGGCTCCCATTAAGTTAACTGCCAGTTGTGTGCAAAACAAGGCATGCTGGGAATGCAGCTGTTTAATTTGCCCTGCAGGCTTCATAAACCCTTGCCTTTGAAATACCAACCATGGTGGCAACATTCTGTCCTACTGTCTACATGTGTACACATGTAACCTAGCGCCAAGTGTTTCTCATGCAACGCAGCTTCTCACAAGATGAGCAACTGTGAAGGTTTTACACATCTTTATTTTTTGAGGAAAAGTATTGCTGTAAATAATCATCAAATTGGCTTCTAAAATTAAAATATTAGAAATTGATTTGCACTGGCACTGATTGTGGTTGATGCCTGAGGCCAACTGATGTCGTTAGTTTGATTTGTGGGACACCCTGGTTCCTCAAGTGGAAGCTAATTTGCACCTTCGCACGGGTGACACTTAGGCATTAGCTTGTGAGTGTGTCAGTACCTGTAATTAAAGCAGATGGTCAAATAACCCTGTCAGGACTGTTAACAAAGTAGGTCCTCTAGATGGTCCTAATTCCCTGCCCGTTTGAAGAGACACTATGCCTCGGCCAATTCCCCCTGCACGTTGTTATAGAGGAGTTGTTTGTTATTGCACTCGGTTTGGACCTTATTAAAGCTGTATCTACAATTAAGGCATACAGTAAATAGACTTGGTTGAGGACAACCGAGGGGATGTTTAGGCAACGGTCTCTGTGACATGCCAGATATGACCTTAAATGACTTGAAATGAAGCCTGTTAATACCAGGGTGCCTAATCTCCACAGCACAGGTACTCATATTTGAATGACCTTCAATCAGCCCCCCAAAAAAGAAAGGGTTATTTCCTCACTAATTTATTTTTTCTCCTGAAAGCAAAGAACGAAAGAGAAAGAAATAAAAAGAATAAATACACCATGGGAGGTCACTAAATTAAAGCTGTGACAGATCTGTAAGTTAGTGTGCGGTTGGGCTTATATTTGAAAATAACCCAGTGAGATTCCTATTAGGCCATGTTCTCTAAACTGGTTCCAAATTGTGAGTGAGATGTGTTTAAAAGCACCATACTGAGATACGTGCTAAATACTAGCTGAGAAAAAAATAATAAAAATCCCCATATCTGTCATTAAACGGATCATAGAGTATAATCATCGTTTTACAATTGGAACACATGCTGTAATAGCGCATTCAGCAGTCCTGTGCAGTCACTATACTTTCTGACATGATACTACAGCACATAATGCAGCCTGTAATTATCTGTTTCCTGAAGGTGGAGGGCGTAAAACTGCCATGAGCTCCTCTGTGCCTTTCATAAAACGCTTTTCTCCTCTTTGGCAATCACTCGCCCAGACTGACTCACTGGGCCCCGACCAGGAACTTAAGCAGGTTCACACCAGGAGGGGCAGCAGTACAGCAGCCATCTGGTTAGGAGAACAAAGACCAGTCAAATATAGTGCACACCTACACACGACTTACTGTACGAACCTGTGCTCTTTAACTTACTCATTCATTAGGGTAAGGTATCACACTTGGACCTGAAGCGTATTGTAAGCTTCCTGGTATTATTACGTTTTTCTACCTGACTGGTCTGCCATCATGCTCCCATCATGACAGCATAATGTAGTTTAGCCCAGGCTTCTATATCAGGGCATAACATGACCCTTCATCCCCACAATCCATTGTGAACAGCCAGGAATACATGACACCCGTATATCTTTTAGCAGCGCGAGATTAAAGGAGCTAAATAAACACAATCAACTCAGGCGATAATGCTGCTGTCCGACGCCTTATCTAAAAGTACTCTTGTGAGACGTCATCATCCTGCTACTCAGAATGGTGGAGGTATTGAAGTGCTTTCTTAATGATACAGCAAACGGAGGCAGGCAGTGTGTGTGTGTGTGTGTACACGGGTGGTTGTGGTGGTGGAGGTAGAGCAGTACCAGAGAAAGAGAGGGTAAAAAAAAACATTAATTATTAGCCCCAGTGGGATCTCTTATATTCTGTATAGCCTGGACAACACCAATTAATACAGCAATTATTATCCTGGCCCGTAGCACAGGGTTGACTAAGCTGGCTTGCCTTCTGACGATTATGGCATGAGGGGAGGCAGCAGAAGAGAGGCATGCTGGAGCGAGATTATTCATCTCACACTAAACCCCTGCTTTTATGATGCATGGGTGATGGGGGAGATAGCCAAAAAGAGCCAAAGAGTAATTTCGTCTGCACATTTCAACTCAGCATTACTGCAACACAATCTGCCTATAGATTAATTTCTGTTGGGTGTCATCTTTAGGAGTGTAGGGGAGCCTCCAGTCCGATAAAGAATGAACCGCGCAGACGTTTTCTCATATTCCGCCCTCCTCCGGAGTAACAAGCAGGCCTAAAGCTGTACTTTAAGTCTGAGACCCTCTAGAGCCTGTGTGACAGGTGCACAGTTCACAGTACTACTCCTCTTCTTATAACCCCGAGGTCTTATTCCAGGCTGTGACCCAGACCTGCACTGCATTCATTCTTTAAACATTGTCTTCTCCCCTGCCCTCCCCTCTCCTGGCCCTGATTCCTAAGCAGTGGACGCAGATGTAAGCAATAGCTCCACCTAGTTTCGGCAGCGCTGCTCTCAGCCATGCACTCCTTTTGAGAGCAGCACAGGCGACTAAATGGGAGAAGAAGATCTGCCGTTTCAAATAAAATACTGCTCCCATATTATCCCCCTACTCCAGTCAAATTATCCACTGTGCTCTATTCTTCCTCATCATCTTTTCAGACAGGAGAGCTCTCTGTCTCTCTTGTTCTATTTCTGTGCCTCCCCGTCCCCGTCCCTGCTCTCCTGCAGTGACAGCCCTTGCAGGAGCGTCTTAAGCACATATGCCCCCTTTTCCCCGCAGCCACTGTAAAATCTGTGCTGACAGCCAATGAAAACAACACGGATGCTTGCATGTTATCTTGACATGGCCATGTTAAGCTTCGCTCTCGTGATGCTAAATGGTCGTCATAAACCTTTTAAGATCTGCGCGGCCTAATATGGACTTTTATAAAAACATTATGCTGTGTAATATGTTTAGGCTCAGCGAAGATGTACAGTAGGCAGCCACGGCTCGCTGTCACAGAGCTCAAAAGTCAGGCACTTTATCAAAACAATGTGTGCGCTGCCTTCAAAGAGAAGCAGCAAGGTGTTCACATAGATGCACATTCTATCACCTGAATGCACCATTTTTCATGTTACAGCAGATTTTAATTTGGAAAAATGTTACATTTTTAAAATAATAGCGTCGATGTGGATTTTTTTTATGTTCCAAAATAATGTGTTACTGTCTCCTGCTCTCTAATCTATCTCAGTTTTTCTATGGTATCAATTGACAAAACAATTACAGTCTGCAGGATCTACTCTAACAAGCCCTTGGAGTACTAAGAATGATTAGATGCCGGGTATTACATGAGGAACCCATCTTTGGATTAGTGATGAACACAATAAATTCTGAAATAAGTGGAGGAATATGTACATCCCTTTCATGGAAGACGCTTAGGTGATTGCTGCCACGAGAGGATTTGTCAGCATAACACAGGATCTCAAACAATAATGTGTGTGCGATAGGACACCATGGAACACATTCATAGCCGAATTCGCTGCCTGTTGTGTAAATGGATTTCTCCTCCATGAAACCGCGCGAAGGGCCAGAAAGAATTCTGCTCGGTTTCATCATCACTGAGTTGAATACACTAAACCATCCTCACCATCATCATCACCATCATCATCATCAAAAAGAGAAAGCAGCATTTCTTTAAAAAAAAAAAAGAAAGAAAGAATAAAATCCAGGGAAATGTTTGTCTCCAACAGCTCACAGGTTTTAGTTAGTAATTGGTAGATGCTGCATGTTCTTTCCAGCAGGACCGTCATTTATTTACAGGGGTGTTGTGTTGCGCCTCAGTACAGAAAACTGGCCAGGCCTCTAAGAGGAGGCGCTGTCATTGTCACTGTGAGGTGTAGGATAACAGCTCTTGAGCAGGTTGTAATTAGAGTGGCTGAGGTGTAATGAGGGTGCAAGATTCCTGCTCCTGCAGCCGGTGCCAAACTGGACCGGGGTGCCGATGGCACACCGCTGAGTGGCATCCCAGCCAGAGCGGGGATGCCGCTTCGCTGTCTCTACATGTGACTTGGAGTAGCTCAGTGGACACCTGACAGGAGGCTGCAGCATATCAGAGGCTTGGATTCAAGATGCTGAATATTTTCTCAGTTGAACTGTGGAGGTTCCTAACAGGTGGTAACGATAATGATAATAATGATCGCGAGGAAGGAATTTGTGGTTTACTGATTGAAAATGAAAATGTTTGTTCATCCTGTTGCTTGAAAACACAACACCTTCTGGCCAACTGCTCTTTTCCTATGGCCACATTTTAACTTGTTCACGAGACACGTACAGTACAACACCCAACATACACATAAAACACACACATGCACACACGCGCACACACACAAACACACACACACACCTCTTTTTGCACTCTTGGCAAAATGAAAACTTCTGTCAGAGTCAGATTGAAATTTATATCAGTTTGTCAGGCGCAAGCCAAAAATGATCTTACTGCACATTATTTTGATAAGTTTGGTGCCAGAGATAGAGGAGAAATGGAGGAAAGAGGGAGGAAAGTACCCCACACTCCACACACCAGATAAGTGCAGAAGCCAAGATTCCTCTCACTGCTCCATCAGTAAAACCTGACCCTAAAAAAAAACTTTTGGTAGAGATGCCTCTTTGCATAATATTCCACCCCCAACTATACTCGCTAAACTGCACACAATTTTCACAGGGAAGAAAAACAGCATCAATCACTCACAAAATGTTCAAAAATAATCCAGCTGCACATGGGGTGGGAGGGGGGTGTGTTTATTCAACACTTAAACAGGAAAGCACTATTCAGTGTTTTCATCATCATGTGTTGGTTCTGTACACTAATGTGTGTGTGTGTGTGTGTGCGCTTCTTGTATCACTAACTGTGGTGTGCCAGGAGTTCGTCAAAGTACAAACTGCTACAACCGTACGTGATTGAACTTTTAAATTAGTTTGTGAGCAGTTCTCCATCTGACACTTTGGAGACAACACAGCTGAGGAATCATAATTAGACGAGGAGGGGGAGGGGGAGTGTTATGTCAATAAAGTGTTGACATATAATTTTCTTCCCTTGTTTATTTATTTTCTTAATGAAGAGAAAGCCTTTATCTGTAACTGAACCACCACCATGAAATTCTTTTCTTGGCTGTGTGTGGAGTCAACCACAGTTTAACACAGTTACACCATGTCAGAGATGCTGCAGCACAGAGCAATGCGACTCATTACCGCTCTGCTAGAGAACATAACCACAATAAAACAATCCCTTTCCACCAGGGCAGGCAGCGGGGGCAGCCACTGTATTTGCGTCCAGCCCCAAGGGTGAAAGGAGTGGGCGAGCTGTGGTTATGCCGGCTGGGTCAAGTCCGGGTTGACTTGTAGCCTACTTCAATGTTGTAGAATATGAAATACTGTTAGAATGAAAGTGATGATAGTTCAGGCTCATGACATATTTATTCCTTACTGTACTTTTACTGGGTGAGACCCGCTATTTTTTTAAATAGCTCATTATATTCATGGACAGAGCTAGAACAGCAGTTTGCTCGAGCATCTGTCTGGAGTAAACTGGAGCTGAGGAGTCTGGCAGGCGGTGAGCCAGTCAGGGACCGGCATTTTCCCAAAGTCCTGTTGGGCTAGTGGGAGCAGACCCCCACAGGCCATAAACTCCATAATGTAGGCCATCACAGCAGCTAGCCCGTGTAAGTCTGACTTCTGAGGGGCTTCCAAAATACCATGGCAGCGCTTTCATTTCCCCACCACTCGCCAGGCAGCCACAAGAATGTCAATACAAATGAAAGAATGTCACGGGAAAATGTCGAGAGGATTAATCAACACCTGTACTCCATGGATGTGGACTTGGAAATGGCTCTAGACTAAGAGACAGTGCAAACTAAGCAAAGCAAGACCCCCAAATCCATCAGTCTTTGCATTCATCATATTGTGAGTTAGTGTTTAACCAGGAAAAGGCTGAAACTGAAAGAAGAAAAACTTATTTGTTGTATGTCTTTAATGTGTTTGCAGTGACACACATGTTAGAGATGTGTAATGTGTAATGTGGAGTCTGGGAAATGCCTGTCCTTATACAGTGAGGTGACACACTGAATGGACACTGTGATGGAGTCTATTAATGATGGCAAACACACGTTTATGACTACTACGAGATTCCTTCTCAAAGTCAAGATATTTATTATTAAAAAAAAATAAATAATTTTGACATGTGCATGTTGCCACATGCCAGTTGCAAGTATTCAGATCCTTTACTTAAGTAAAATACCACAGTGTGAGACATGTTTATTACAGGTCCTGCATTCAAAATGTTCCTTTAGCAAAAGTACACAAGTATTATGAATAAAATATACTTAAAGTATCAAAGTGAAGTGACTGATTATGTAGAATGCTCCCATTGTTATATTACATCATTAGATCATTATTGATTTATATTTGATTTAATGTTTTATGGTCAAGAAGGAGCTCATTTTAACTGCTTCATATTCTGTTGTGGAGTTTAATATATAAATACGCTCCATATTTTATAAACTGATTATGTGTTTGTAAAATCTTAATCTGAAAGGCAACTAGTAACTAGAGCTGTTGAATGTTATAAGTAGAGGAATAAACATTTTTATAATATTTTGTGGAGTAGAAGTGAAAAATAGCATGAAATGGAAATATTCAAGTAAAGTACAAGTACCTCAAAACTGTTTTTAAGTACAGTACAGTACATGTACTTTGTTATTTTGCAACACTGCAAATGTGTACAACACAAGATTTTGGCTCTGCACTAATTCAATAATTGACCGTCTTCCAATACAACCCTATGAAATAATGATATCAAGTCAAATTGATACATTATTCTATTTACTACATTATTTATTAAAAGAAAACACAAATTTATATCTCTCAGAAAATAAGATGTTAAACATGTAAAAATGTAAAATACTAAAGGTGTTATCTTGTCTTTAACATGTCATTTAATGTGAGTTATATCCAGGGTTCGTACAGCTTTTTATAATGTAGAATTCAAGGTAACTAAACCAAAAATATCCAGACTCTCAAAGCCTTTATCATCACATCTAAATAGTTACTATAGATACCAGGAGACAACAAACAAATATGACAACAGGATCGTTTCTTTTCAAATATGAAAAGATTTTGATTGACATGAGTGTTTGTGTACATGATGAAACACCAGATTGTGTTGAAAACCCGGCATTTTTCAAAAAGTATATACAAATTTAAGCACATTCCTAACCTTGAAAACACAACGATTTAAATGACGCATTTTCCAAAATTTCAAGACTTTGTACGAACCCTGAATATCTAAACATTTCCTATGATGATAGTGATTAAAATTTAAAATTAATTTCCTCAGACTCATAGTAGCTGTGACTCTCTTCTTCATGTGAACCTTCAGCAGCAATATGTTTTGTGCAATTTCTTCCAAATGTCTGCACCCATACACGTGTAAGAATAATAGGTATCACAAATGTGTTTATCAGTGCTTACACCTATTACATTCACACTCATTATAATGAACAAATTACACTGCATTAGTGCGGCAGACGTGCTTTATGACCCAACGCTGAATAATACGCCGCTATGTTGTCTTTGCTGATATGTAGAGAACAGATGATGTTATGAGGTGATAATGACCGAGTTGGGGTAATTGCTCTGCCGGTAGGAGACATGTAATCACTGCGCTCTGATTATGTAATGGACCTTGCTGATATTAAACAGGTGAGCAGAGAGCAAGTTGATTCATTTGGAGCATCCACAACAGGGACTTCATTTACATGCACACAAAACTCACAGTTACGCTGCTATTAAGACAATAGAGGCAGTACAACAGGACCTATGTGAACACCACTACTATGCCCGTAATGTGAGTACATGTGATCACAGTAATGTATGTGGAGTATTAGTATTAGTATTATTAGTATCATTACAGATCATTAGATTAGATGTATTTAGCGTAATCACATTTCTTAAAGTCTCATCAAATTGTGCTTAATATGTTCAATTGGTGATAAAGCTTAAGTTACTTAATTACACGTAATTACTACTTCACTCAGTTATTAGGAGAGGTGTCTTTCTTTGAGTCTTGTTAAGCTTAATAACAACATTGTGTTTAGTCAGGCTATTGGTAATCAATACAGTATTGTTTGCATGTCAACAACACCACTGCAAGGCTTATCCAACTTAAAGGATGCGGCTGGTGATATTCTAGAGTTTTGAAACACGGGCCCTCTAGTTTAATTTGAATCTGTCATCCAGCTGCTGAACATCCTCAGTAAAACACCGACTGTGTATTAATCCGCGTAATAGTAATAATAGTCCCCAACAAATGAACTATTTACTCCTGTTTGAATTAGGTTTGTTAAAAATGACAGTGCTCAGATTTTTCAGGACATTTCTGACCTGTTAAAAAATAAAACCCATATATATATATATAGTATATACTGTATGTATATTAGATATATTTTTTTAAACTTATTTTTAAAGATTTCTTTAGAGATTTAAATTCATGTAGAAATCTCCAATCTCCAACACCCCAGCTACATCACTTGCACCCAATTGCCTTTTCACCTGTGTGCCAGATCGTGATGTCAGAGTGGTGAGAACGCTGAGCAGAGCTCGACCTCCCTCATACTGGCAGACACTGGGCCCATCTCACCCTTCACTGCTCTGACACTGTCTGTCTCCCTAAACAGGAGGATCCACGATTCCCAAGCAAGGTGCCGCACACTGCTGTCACTGCCCACCTCTTCATTGCTTTCACCTGCTTAAACATTTGAGGTATTTGAGCGGCAGGGCAACACATTTGCTTTTCATTTAACCTGCCTTTGGAGACCTTTGAAGTACATAATAGCAGAGCAGCATAGCTCCCCCTCCCACCCCCCTTAATCATTTACCTAGTAAAGGCGAATTCTCTGCAGCTAACCCATCAAGCGGAAAACGAGTTTGGCCCACTATTTCTCTCTCCCTCCCTTTTTTTCCCCTCCCACCTTTCCTCCCTTGCTCTCTTTCTCTGCCTGTTTTGTTCTGTGTGTGTCACTCCCTCCCCTTTCCATTGTGAAACCCTCCTGCAGTTGCTCACTGACTCTGCTGTATGTGAATGAGGGAGGCATGGAGCCAATTGTTGGCCACATCTGGGCCTGAAAGGTTTCAAGAGATGGTGTGGCTGGCAGCCCATTGATACAACATGGCTAATTATCTTTTGCGTCCAATCATGAAGAAATTTATTGGCATAGGGAATATAGCCTTTGCATTTTGGGCAAGATAATGAGACTTCATCACAGATCATGAAAAAGATCTGGTTATAAATTCGACTTGGGAATGGAGCCAGATTTAGGACTAAATGTTTAATCATGCTCATATCATAGCATATGTTTTAATTTTTACTTGTGAATGTCCTTATTAGACAGATGGGACTGTCTGTATGTGAGTGGGAGTGTGTGTGTGTATGTGTGTCCAAGGGGGAGAGAAGAGAAGCAATTACAGTAATTCTCCCACAACTGTAATTTGATTATTATGTATTAGATAAATCCATTGGCTTTTTATTTCTTATCTAAGTTCTGTGAACTTTTTGGGAGATATAATATAATATTTCCTACAAATGAAACAGCTGTTTATGTTTTACATTATCCTTTAATCAGAACCACTGAGGTGAATGTCTGGTTCAGATGATTTGGGCAATTCACATGGCAGCTCAGAAGTAACAGCCAAATATATGTTGAATAAACGCTGTGATGAAATGCCCCACAGTGGAGGCTTTAATGGCTGACACACACTATCTACCCTCACCTGTGAATGCTCACCTGGACCTGGGAACTTTTAACAGACATTATTACACACATTAAAGACACAGCCAAGAATCGGAAGATGCTTCGCTGGGAAATGTGCTTGGGAAATGCCACAGGGCAATTTGCCCCACCAGCTAAGGCTACAGACAGCTGGAGTTACAGATGCATTTTTGTATCCTGTTTGCAGCAATACACTAAAAAGAGTTCCCAGCGGTCTTGAATGTCTGCTACATAAGGAAATATATAAAGAAATCCTGTTCTATGACCATCCACTAAATGTGAATATGAACATAAATGTTGATCTTGTGTCTTCTGGAGTAATGTCACAATACAACTTGCAGTCATAGCACATACAGTACATAGGGTGCTAATTTTGTGACTCAAGGTGGAGAGCATAAAGTGCACCGTGCAAAGTGATGTAAATGTGCGGGGTATCCAAAGCACTCATGGAAACAGGAATAATCTATTATGATATTTTGGTGGGTGTGTTAGGGGCTGAAACAATCTGGCCAATCATCGCTTTCCCCACTATGACACCCTGAAAGGTTTGGGGGAGAGGAGAGTCCAGAGGAACTTCTGCTGGAAGGAAATGTGTCCACGCAAAGTCTGAAAACATCCACATGACCTGCCAAAAACATGATGATATTGAAAGTCTGCAGGTCACACAGCGTTCTGTGAGTTCTGACGTCACAAGGATCCACCCAGTAATACATAACAATGTTGTACAGTAAAAAAAGAAAAAGTAAAAACAAAAATGTTGTCAAGCATTTTGCAGGCTTTCTTTTTGTTGATTAAAATCCCTAACGTACAGGTGCGCTCAGATAAGGCTGACCCGGTCCGACCAAGCAGGAAGCCAACATCACAAAACGTGGTCACACTGCTTACAACCTCCTGTCGCGGACAGGCGTCTGCCCAGCATGTCCACACATGAATAAATAACTGAATTAACACACAAATATAAAATGCAGTGTGAGCTGTGGCTGTGACGCTGTTTAAAATAAACCGTAAAAAAACAGTGAACACTAAAAAAAAAAAAACACTTTTGAAGTCTCCAGTAACTATTTTGTTAATCTTAGAGATGCCAAACGCATATTATGTTTCCAACAACACCAAAATCATGTATAATAGCTGCCAAATGAGACTTCGTAACAATGATTGTAAGTGTCAGGCACAGTGTTCTCATGCTAGACGCACAGGAGCAAGACACTGAGATGGCGGCTGTGGGAATTTTCCAACTGTGGATATCTGCATGTTTTCTGTTTTTCCTCAACACATAATATTGACAACTGGAACCGGGCAAAATCAGTCCTCAAGATACCTTGAGACACTGATTCAGACAGCATTGCATTGCATGAATGTGCTTTCCCATGTTGGATATGGTGAAAGGGTCCACAGATGTGCACAGCTAAGCCTCCAAAAATCTTTTACAAATTAAAGAACATGCTGTGTTGGAGGTCTACAAATGATCACAGAAAACAGAACATGGCCAAGGATAAAATTCAGAGCTCTTGATGAAAAAAACAACTCATTCAGTGAGCGTTTCTCTACATTAAGTTGCTGAATCTGTCTTCTTTGGTGGTTGGAACGTCAAAGGGGATGCAGGCTGTACTGAAATCAGTAGCAGCTCTCTTTGTTACACGGTAGCGGCCTTCTGAGCCATCAAGGCATATTTGCTCCATCACTCCATTGTTCAACACTCAAATCCACATTTAAATCCTCTCGCCTTTGTCTTCTTCCGAGTCACACGGCTGCCTCCCACTCTGAGAACTCTGTTAGCCATTCCAACCACACAGACTGCAAGCAACTACAATGATCTCAAATGTAAAATGTCATAACTGGAGTGGGATCAAAGCTAAATATTAAATGATCCTAAATTGAAATAGCTTACAAATTTTATCAAACCTTCTTTATCATTAAACCTCACTGAAAAAAATGCTGAAAATTAAAGTAGCACGTGGTCAATTAAAACCCACATATCAATAAAAACGTATGGGCTTCGGTACACATCACAGCAGACTCAGTCCTTCTGGTGCTATCAGTGTCAGTCACATCTCCTCACTCGCATTTTACTAAGGCCCTTGAGTGCTTCTCTTTAATGCTCAATTTAACACAATCACCGTATGAAAGGACCACCTTCGCCACCTGGCTCTTTCCTTCGGGAGAAAACCAGGCTGAGGATCAAACTCTTGACCCTGTTAACTAAAATTGTTATGCCCCCTTACAAATGAATCTGATATTCATGCTTACTTAACATATCTCCTTTCCTCTTACCCTAGCTCCTGGTTCATTTGGGTATTTTTGCAGGGTAAAGCTAACTTGGTAGCAATGCTTCTGACTATTAAAAGCATGAATTCTTATGACTAAACACTCTGCTACAAATATGAGATAGGAAATATGGCTGAGTATGAAACAGATTTGATTTACCGGTGAACTAAAAATGAACAGTGACTGGACACTTGTCTGTACCCAGCTAGCATCCTCAATAGTCAGCCACTTAAAGATCACTTCAATGAGGCCAACAGAGAGAAAGATTCCCCTTTGCTATTTGTTTGTGTTCATATGCATGACTCCCTCCCTCTCGGTTATGTCAACCAGAACTAAAGGGCTTGTTAAAAAGGGCCAATCTTCATGTTATCTATAAATCCCAAATAATAGAAAAGGGGTTAAAAATAAAAAGATGAAAAAGGGACATGGGGCTTAAATTCAAATAAATCACACCTGGATCCTTGGTAAAAACTGGCAGAGCGCTCCTTATATTGCACTCAAATTACTCCATTTGTTCCCTAAAATATTTTAATCCCGATTGACCTCAAACTTCCCATGAACCAGGGCCTGAACAAAAGGCCGCCCACTGTCCTTGCAGTAAATCTGTTGTCTCCCTTCTGGGCCCTCAACAGGGGATCATAGATCAGCACTGCTCTGCAGCTTGCTTCAATTTACTCAATTAACTCTGGTAAAGCACTTGTAAGTTCTGCAGATGTTGGTTTATTATCGAGGCCTAAAATGTACAAGTGGGTTCAGGAGCCCGGGGTTGTGGCAAGGTTCACAAAGGGGGTGGAAGGGAAAACTAATTCCAACCCTTGGTTTTAGTAAATAGCATACAGTAGATTGTGATTAATAAGGGTGTTTGTGCATCTCCAAAGCTTGACGGGCCTGTTACAACCTGCATGATCAGTTGTGTCTGTTGTTTAAGAGATCTCTAACCAGTAGCTTTACACAGAAACATCTTTGCATTCAGGTATTCAAAGGAGGCGATTAACAGGTTTAATAGAGCCTTTGGAATGACAGAGAAGTCCACTAAAGATGAGCACACACAATGTAAATGATTTCCGCTGCTGCAGCTGTTAGACTTCTCTGAATAACGTCCTCTGAAGACCTCAGCCACATGAAATGACTCAGTCCCTTAGCCTGAATCATTTGCAGATGACAAACCTCAAGTGGCTGGCCATAAATCATGATCACAATATTATTGCAATGCTTAGTCATCTCAGAAATGACCTCGCACCTAAATAATTTGTAAAAATGTTTTACATATTCATCTTCTTACAGTTATCAGTACATCTCTGATTTGCTAAAACATAAAACTTGATTTTGTTATCTACTGCTAACCTCTCTCGGATAAATCAAACTAAAACTGACGTGAGGAATGTAAAGTATACAGTAAGGAGGATGCTAATATTAACCAGGTGTGGTTACCATCCCGATAAAACATTCTGCCGACACCATCCATGTCTGCCCATATATTTCCTTGTTTGGCCAACTACATTTCAATTAGGAGCGGCAACACAGGACGACATTCATAGTGCTTTAAACTAAGATTTTGACAAATTATTTTCCCCTGTCAAGCGAATACGCTAACTGCAGGCTTGCTCTACCGAGCGAGGGCTTATCTTTGTGCAGTTGGTGAGTCACAGGCCAAGTCAAAGTTGGGAGGCTCTCCACCACTTTAATGGCTTGCCAATTGATTTCAATGTGAAAAGTATTGCTCGTACACAGGTGCAGCACATATTTCTAATAACCTCACTCCTCTTAGACACATCGAACTTTAACATCGGCAGTGTTTGATTTTCTTTCACATTTTTACATCGCGATTCTGACTCGACAAAAAACTGGCGATGCATAGTCCGACTAAAAACTTTTGAAAATTATGTTATGATTACATGGATAATAAGAATACTGTTCTTGATGCTGACAGGCCTCTGTTGCTCTGTTTTTGAATTTCTGTAAATTTTTTACATTTTACCATAGTATTTCTCAGAATATGTGGTGGAGTGATATGAGGAACAGACACTGATACAATTCAGTAGTGCTGCTCATTCAGCCACAGCTTGCCTTATATCACAATGTACTATATATATCACTGTTGCCTATTACTCATCATAGATTAACAATTTAACCAAAATACTGCTCAGCCCTACATTTCAATTATCTTTAGTTTCTTCATCTTTGTTTTTTTAAAATGTTTTTTGTTTTCATTTTGTTTTATTAATAAAACAAAGCTTGATTTATGCAAACTTTCAGACAGATTTTATGTTCCCACACATTCAAAATGTGTGTTTTCTGGTGTAAGAAGACACAGTTATATGCCGTTTACAATATTATTATGGTTTAAAAAACAATTTCACAGATAACAGTGAAAGAAAATAAAAAAATCTAGATTTAATTATAGGTGTGAAAGCTATCTGAGTGACCTTTGTGATATTTTATTAAGCTCTAGCTCCTGCAAAACAAGAGGTTATAGCTCCAGAGCACTTACTGTAAAACAGATTAGCGCTATGCAAATACAAACTACGACATGCATCATGAGAGGCATCATGAAAGAGATGAGTCTGACTGTCGACATTTCCCCCCATTTAAAAGATGAAAAGTAAGACAAAGTCTTTTGGGAGGCTATAAGAAGGAATTCCCCGCTAATGATATTCCCTGTGGGAAGAATGTAATTTATTCAAGTTAATGCGTCTTATTTTCCGTTCAAGGTGTATTGCACGGAATTACCAAACAAATTTAATTGTTAATCCATCTGCTTTGAAACAACCAAGATCTTGTTCAATAAGCTCTGAGTCAGCTTGATCCAATTATGCTACAACGGAGACATTTGTAATCATTTGCCATCACACCACCCCTGCAACCTACACAGATACATGCACAAAACCGGATTACGCTATTTGGGAGAAAGCATGAAACTTGTGTGCGGTGAGTGCCAGAGTAATACAAACTGTTTGAAATGAAGTGGTGACCCCAGAGAGTTGGAGGTCAAGGGTCTCGGGGTAAGAATTGTAAATGACATGTTCACCCTTGGGCTTCTCCTAATAACTTTTTGAGGAGAGGATGAGGCCTGCACATTTCTCCACTGTCTTCATTGACAGGTCTTTGGGGAGTGATGTGCAAGTATGGAAGTGTAATGAACTTGTTTTCCTTCTCTAACCCCTCCTCCCCCCCCATCTCCTAAATCACTTGTGCAGCGCATGAGCCACCAGCTGCACTTGCTCTGACGCTCTGAAAGTGGTGTTGATTATAAGCAGATACAGACCCTCAGCAGATACAGACCCTCAGCAGATACAGACCTCAGCCCGGTCCAGTGCCGAATTATTGATCATGTGGCATTTTAATTGTCAGTTTATATATTATGAGCTCACAATATTAATAATGACAGAATTTGTCCATCCCTTTATCTTGTACTGCTCAATACATAGCAGACGTAGCTTGTCATAAACTATTTTCGTTCCAGTGTTGTAAACTTTGATAATGTTTGACAGAATGGTCAACTGTCTCATCCTGTATCTGTATACTTCTATTAAATAAATATTGTTTATACGCACTATTATATAATATGACACTAATTGTGGCATCACCCCGGGTTTTCTTCTTGCGGTAGTAAATTCTTTCTGTCGTTTGTTCCCATAAGTTTCAGTTTTCATGTCTAGCGTCTGTATGAGGCTGACAGATATATAACGCACATTACTTTCAGTTTAACTTAGTAGTAGAAGCAAGTGAAGCAGAAACTTGCCACATCATTGGTCTTGATCTCAGAGTAAATTAGCCACCAAGCTGGTCACAACCTTCATAAGTTCTTCCTATTTCCATTTTCATTTCAGTGTTATAGATGATTAAAAAACAAAACAAGGTGCCATTTTGCTGCAGCGCTATTTAATTTTTTCCAGATTTAGCATTGTTTCAGCAAGCATATACAATTATGGAAGTCATGTTTATTTAGTCTAGTTGCTATCGTGCTTTTTCTTTATTTTCTAAATTACAATAAAAACTAATGTTCTCAGATGTCCAGAAATGATTACTTACTAGATGAAGACACAGTGGTGTTACCAAACACTTCAGCGAGGCCTATGAAACATGTGAGATTGCTGTGTCCGTGTCATACCCAGCACACGGTGAAGCCGCGGGTTAGGCCCTGGGTCTGCTCCTGGTTAGCTGAGCAGATCTTAATCTTCTGGGTAGACTGAGCTCAGCATCTGTGGTATTCAAAGAGGATTGATGGGCAGCATTCCTTGATTTTTACCGCTGCCCTTCCCCGTGCCCCTCCTGTGATGTAATGACATTATCAATTAGACCCCATTAATTTAGCAAAAACAAATAAGCACCTCAGTACACCTCCCTTCAAGCATGTGGTTCTGATTTCCTGAATGTTTGTCAGTGGCCGCTGTTTGGTTAATCTTTTGGCCAAAGTGGTGTGGCCAAGAGGGGTCATGCCTTTCTCCTCCCTTCAACTCGTTTCCTCCCTGTCCTCTTGAAGGATTTCTTCAACCTTGTGGCACACTGTTAACTGTTAACTTTCCTAAATCTGTCTCGCTTGCCTCCTCTGCAGTTGTCTATAAGCCAAACTTATGTTAAAATGTAAGTTGCTGAGAGTTTAGAATGTGTATTTAGACATGACCAGGAGAAATATTTTGTAGGCACATTTGAATGTAGTTATAAAATATTTGTTGAGGCCAGAGCTGCCCAGAACACAGAAATCTTCTTCAGCGAAAATAAAACCCACAGCTTTTATGCTGGCAGTTCATTATCGCATTTACAGTTCTAAAAGAAAAAAAACAAGAACAAATATGAGATAATATGACATTACAAGTGTCAAAATTTCTATTTTGGAATAAGAATTTTGGATGTAGTGTGGCTCTAGTTTGGAATCACTCTTGACGAAGTGCAGCGCATGAATGATCTATTATGGACAACCCCATCCTGGATCCCATGGGACTCCTCTGAATAATTCTCTGAAAGCCTGAGACTTATTATCTATAAAGTGTTGTTATCTATGTGTTATAAATGTTAAAATTTTTAGTTGCTATTACTCTGTTAGCTACAAACACCTTCAGAAACTTTGTTGATTAGGTAAACGGTGATGTCAGCCATGACGGTTAGCGGTATTTTTCTGCTGCAACTGAACATGCAGTATGAAGTTTCCTTCACTAACAACTCAGTGATTTGTCCTAAATTGGGTTTGAGCAGAAGCATTATTTACTGCTGGAACAAAAGTCTCCCTCAGATTGAATTTAGACTCCTTTTAAGATCAGTGTGGCACTTCAAGTGAAGGCCTTTTCCATGTGTCTTACTGCTCTGAGTATTAACTACTTAGTCGTTTTAATGGGAGCCCAAACAAGTATACACTCTGTACTAAATAACATTAGGCAATGTCATTGATGACTATACTGTTCAGGGTCTTGGAGAGTCAGCTCAAGGGCGCAAGCTATGTGGCTTACCAAAGCTAGGATGGGACAAACACACACACACACACACACACACACACACACACACACACACACACAATTCAAACAAACAATTAAGGACATATTAGCCTACACAAAACAATATCAATAAACATAATACGGATTTTATGTTATTTACAGGGAATTAAAATTAAGTGGAGACGCATCAAAATGAGCCTGAGGAAAATGTTGTCAACCTCCACTGTGAGCCCCCGCATCCCAGAGGAGCAGTTCATACATAATACTCGACCCCTGCAGGAAATTGCCCCCCCCGTATCTCTGTAAAACATATCCCACTGCAACAAAGGCTATGGAGAGTAGCCCACTTATTTTTATATTAATAATGGGGTTAAGACTGACGCTCATTGATTAGACCACATCGCCGGGCTGTGTGGCTGCATAAAGAAGAGAAGTTGACCCCCGTCTCCTCCTGACTGTGGAGATGCAGAGAGGGAAAAAGAAAGTTACAGATTATACAGTCATGGCTGCTGCTGAAATAACTCTGCTGCAATCTTTACTTTGGAGTGTTTTGACCGTGTTTTGAAGCCTTTCATCGCAAAAAAGGAAGCGTTTTTTTAATTAAAGTTAAGAAAAAAAAATACATAATATACACTAGTCGTAGTGATTGGGTTTCTCTGATTGTGATCACTGTAGACGAACTGACCTGTTTATATAGGAGTCTATAGTTTTTTTGGTTACTGTACACAATTTAAATATATGTTATATGTCATGTATATCTACACTAATAAAATCAAACATGCATAGTGACTAAAAAGTAACTACCTAACTTAATTAATGACAGGTGGATAAGCCGAACCCTAAGATTATTCTAAATACTTATTGAGGGTCAGTATCAAATGCTAAACCACCTGCTACTGGGTCATTGAATCTGGATTAGTTATAGGGGTCTGTTCTCTTTTCATTCAGTAAATCTTGTGTCTGAATGGTGTCACGCTGCCTTTACTCAGGCCACACTGACACTTCTCTGTGCCAATTCAATACTCATGGCTCATTTGCTAACAGGGACAGGTTTTATTGTTTCTGAGGATCACTTTTCAAAAGGGGTGACATGCTCGATACAGCGTGATTCAACTTGAACTTGAACTTATCATTCCAAAAACATCAGGGGATGGAAAATGGTTAAAGAGTTTGTCTGCTTGCAGATTAAACGAAACAGCAACAATTTTAGTTATGACACAATCTTAATCTAGACTCCTGTGTTTTCTTGATAGTGGAGCACGTGTTGGCCATGTGATTGCTTCCCCTGCCTATCCTATTTACTTTAGACTGAAGGGAACAAATCTCTAGCATGTCCTCCTGGTTGCCACACAGTAATTCCTGAAGAGAAATCAAGGACCTTGAAGCGTGTTAATGCTGACATATTGAAGTCTTACAGCATGGTTAAGATACAGCACCTATGAGGGAGCACAGATAAGAAGGTGTGGACAGTGATGCGAAGTTTCTGTGCAGCATGTTTGTGTAATGCTGCATCTAAACACTCCAAAGGTGGTGTGACTCATCTCTGGACTTTGCACCTGACTTGTGCTTAGCCAATCAGCAATGTACATATTTATCCCTGAATCAAGTCTGGATTAGGAGCTTTCTAGAGGGCACTTTAAAGGAGATTTCTGCTCAAGGTTTTGGACGTTTCCTCTTAAAAATGCAGCTGAATAATATTCTCTAGAGCAGATAACCTTATTATTCATGTCTGTTGTGTTTGCATTGTTTTCAGAAAAATCATAGCCCAAGACTAGCATAGATGTCTTGGCAATAGTTAATGTAAATCAGTGCTTTGTATCACTTAGCTGTACTTTCCAGGTATGTCATGATCAACAGAGTGTATGCTGATACCATGTCTCAGCAGTGCAGCCACGTTTCTCTGTGTCAGCTGAATCACGGAGGGAAATGGAAAACATTATGACAAATCTCTGGAAAGGTTTACAACATATACAAATATATAGTGTTCACAAATAGAACCTGTAACTTCATTGTTGCAGCCTTAGCTCTTTGACTTACGTAGACAACGTATTGCTACTGATTGGCCAGATAGTCATTCCAACAGGATTTGTGAGGCCTTAAATCAAGCCAAGTCATGTTTAATTCATTAGCCGTTGGGGTAACTTGTGGTTTTAGCTTTTAAGATTTGTTCTTCATTAAGCTATTGTCTCTAAAATATACTAAGGTATCACATGTGCCCTGGGAGCTATTATGAAAGCTATGATACATGAAATAATATTCTACACAATTTGGGTTTGCTGGGGATGCTAAAAGCCCTCCAAACAACATCATCATCGTCTGACCCAGTGAGGATTCCTCCCTCAGACATTATTGCTATAATAAAACAACAGCTTCCTTTTTTCTTCCTCTCACATATCCACAGCTGCATGTATGTATTGGCTGGGGGATAAGAGAGAATGGAATTTCTCCTTTGATTTATATGATGGACCTTGTTTTGACCCAGTCCTACTGCGGGAAGCTTGCCATCACCCTATTCAGTTATCAGTAAGCACTTGAAAGTGACGAGACAATGTTTTACGCCACGTTGGGGTCATTCTGGGCAGCTGGGCATTTAAGGAATGGAGTGTCTTGTCAAGTGTTTGAGTAAATATGTCACGGATGCATGTACTTGCAGCTTCACTTATTAAGTCTTTATGGATGGCCAGAAAGCTGAATTTATGAAAAGGTATTTCGAGTGAAATAGTTGTGTTAAGTTTACAAACTATGTGATTATAAAAAGTCCAAGCCTTCCCTACTGTGCATGTGGTGCCTAAAGTTACATTGTCCAATGTTAATAGATACAACAGTAAGCAAGCTGATGGGTACAGCTAGTGAAGAGTACAGTTGCTCCTTCTTCTTTTTATCTCCAGAAGAGCTATGGTAAAACCTTCCAATGAGCACTTGTAAAATGTCTGTTGGTAAGCTGTGTAGTAGTTGGATGAGCAGAAAGGAAATCTAGAAATAAATAAAGTGGATTACATCCTCTGAAAGCTCCATCTTTGCCCTACAGCCGACTGGGTACCTCTCCTGTCTGCATGATAATGCTTTTGTCAAGGCTTGTGACCCAGTTGGTACAAAGCGGGAAATTACGTCATTTGCAAATATGCTTTTATTCCATGATAGTGTATAATTGTACAAATGAAATGAGATTATCTCTCTAGTCCTCCACAAACAGCCATGCAGCTTTATAGGGGGGATTGGAAAAGACTGATAATTTGCCAAAAAAACCCGTGGCGTGGAAGCATGTACTCAACCTTGGGCCCAGGTTATTTTAAGGAAAGCCAATCTTTGATCAGCCAAGCTGAAATGGCTAAGATAAGTGGGAGCTACATCTCGCGGCAGGACCGCGCACCAGTCTGATATTGCTATTTCCTCCCTGGTTTCTCAAGAGCGGTAAATAGCTGCTGCCCCCACCGCTACCCCCACTGCACCTCCTCCCCTCCCCCTTATCTACTCCCCACTTTCTTCTGGAGATCTCTGTCACTTTAATCCACAGAGTCTGCTGCTGGTTAACAAGGAAATCCTGTGTCAATTATCACCAACCACTTCCTGCTGGGAGAGCAGCAGGGAATCAAAGGGGCCTGAGAGTCTTTCACACCAGAGAGGAGCAGTAGGCCTAATTAAATGGTCCTTGTGTCCCGCTGGCTGCCGGTGGCTGGGTGACAGATAGCCCAGCCCAACGATAACCTCCTTCAGCTGATGATTGTTTTGATAGGGTAGCTAGTAGGCACTTTGGGTGCCCTAAGGTTGGCAGATTGCAATCCAGGAGTCCAAATTAACTCACATCCAGGACGCAAAGGTTTATGGAGAAAAATGATGGATACATTCTTTGAAATGTATGTAATCGTAATGTAATGTGTGTACAACAGATAGTAATGTAGTAACAGACTTATGTTGAAATGAGATCCAAGCTGTTAAAGCTTTAGAGTACAACATGCATTTTTGTAAGGTCACCATAAGCCTTCACCAAAAATTCAGTCTCCGAAACTACAAGTCAGAGAAAAAACACTCATTAAAATTCTGGTTTCATAAATCTGGGAATGTGAACCTGCGATGCATCATTTGCACACTAGTGGGTGAAGCGTGCATATTAAGATTCGATATGCCATATTTTATCTCGATTCTCAAAACTCTGCGTTTGGGGTAAAAGGGAGGCTATTTGAAGCCCAAATATGCAACGCTCAAATGACAATTCCCAGACCACTTTCAGGTGGAGGTCTGTGAAAGCACAACTTAAGGTTCAAACTGCTTTATATCAAATTTAAGCATCGTATGGGGTCAGCAAATCACCAGCCTGCCTGCCTTGTAGTTGTCATTTCACTCTTAACTGTCACTTACAGGTATCTTGTGTCGCCTGCATAATGTCAGATTAAGCTATCACTCACAGTCACTGCCAAAAGTAGCTCTTTCTGTTTATTAAAAAAAGTTAGCTTCTAAAAACTCACCAGAATTATCATTTCAAATAGTGCCTGTATGAAATATGTTCCCAGGGATTGGCTATGGATTGGTAATTTAAGGGTCGGGATGAAGAGAATGTGAATAAATGCGTGCCGAGGCTGCACGCACTCAAACTTTATAGAATAGTTAGCATTTAAACAGGCTAAATATAGTGCTGAAATTTTACATTGCAGCCAAACATTAAGAACAAAACAACCTGCAGCTGGATGAAGTTCATCACAATGTCCTCCCCGCTGCCTCTCCCAGTCTCCACTGTTGTTGGAGACAGCTTCAACCCCCAGCGCCTTGTCCACCTTTAAATTTTCATATGGGGAAAAAGGGCTGCAGAAAAACCAATTTACTAACAGAGCGACATCATCTGTTTGGCCGTTTATCTCTGACACACCACCCCTCAGTCCAGTGTTGACAGTACATGATATTCCATTAATCTGCCTAATGAAAATTTAACCAGTGTTATAAACAAATAATTGGCCATTATCCTCTCAAAGATCCCGAATAAATTACTTGGGCGTTTTTCATGGCTTCTGAAAGAAGAAGAAGCTGGCCCCTCCTGATTGATGTTGGAATAAATGCGGGGCCGGCTCCGACGCTGCGAGTGGGTCTCGGCTAAGCCTGTGATTGACTTAATGAGAGTCTTTGGGGTGAGTAAATGTTCCAAATTGCTCAGTCATTAGCTTTTGCTCGGCTGTCTGAAGATACCCCCGGATCTGCAGCGCGGGTCTCTCCTCTTGTACCATTCCGCCTGCAATTACATTTTCATTTAGAGCAAACCTCTGAAGTCCGATAGGCAGGCCCCTTTTCATTATGCTGGCCTCCTTTTTCTTTTTTATCTAAATGGTGTGAAATGTCTCTTCATTTAGACCAATTAAAGTTGAAAAAGACTGCGCTGTAATGAATTATCATACAAATTATTTACTTAATGCCACAATCTCTCTCCCTCTCTCCCTCTCCTCCTCTCTCATCCTCCTCTCTCTGGCACCAGGGATGCACAGAGTCAGACAGACGGGGAATACGGTGTGAGAGAAGACGTGGTGGGAGTCCACAGTGGATCTACTTTGAAATGGAGACTTCCTTCAAAACGATAGACATTTTGCTGAGGTTATGTCTCTCTTTGGTATTTATCTACGCTATGCATGAACCGAGCTCTGCGTGTGGACAATCTTGACTAATGGAGGAGGATGTGGAACCCAACAGCTGAACAAAGGGAATAGTATGTCGTCAATATAGCTCATTTCAGATATTTCATTTCAGGAGATGTCTAAGCTCTTCTTAATTAAGGACAAGCTTATGGTTTCAAATTAACTCATATAATTGAGGGGGACCAGTTCTTGTCTGCAAGACGGTGTGGAGAATGTCTCCAGTCTCCTTCCGGAGGCTGTTGGCTGACACATAAACACTGGGAGAGTTCACAACTATCACAGCAGCCCCATCCATACCTCTGGGACCGCCTCTCTGTCTCTCCCTCCTCAATGAGACACACTGGCAAAGACTCCCGCCATTAGCTTTTCACCAGCTATTCAGCGCATATTCTCCAGCCATTATTCGTGTTAGCGGCCAATGCACCATATTAGGGCTGTTTTTCACCAGCCGACATAATGGGGAGAGGAATGAAACGGTATATTTTCTCTCAATGTTTAGTTTTTTTTAAAGCCAGTCAATTCACAGCCTGATCGTGCTGGGTAAAGCTGGTGGAGCCGAAGTGACTTGTCACCATGGAGACGGCAGCTTCTACTTCATGCCAGAGCAGTTCTGCTAAAGCCCCAAGATGAGGGGGCAGGAGAAAGGGGCTGTTAGTTTGTCCCCAGCCCAGCCACCCCTTCCCTTACTACAAACGATGGGGGACCAGCCTGACCTCAGATGGAAGCCAGATTTGTCTTCGGAGGCCATATTTAAAAAACCTCAAGCTGGTGAAATGAAAAGCCCCGGGCTGGATAAATTACTTTTACGTCCCGCAAAAAAGTCTGAAATCTACGGGGAAAAATAAACTCAAGAGGGGTCAGTTTCAGCAGAGGTGTCAAAGTGTTGTTAAACTCACTGGGCAATAATGTTAAGTACTCCATGATTTGCACTAATTGGTATGAAATCACCCACAGTGCTTAAGTGCAGCTACCGCTTCGGTTTGCTGCATCTGCTCTATGTTAGGGCCGATTCTTTGTGACAGCCTGGAAATACAAATACTAAATTGCCATATAGATCGCCCACCTTTGAGCTTAAGCCACAGGTACAAAGAGGGAATGGATTTTCACCAGAAAATCTTCCCTTCTGCATTTTAGCTTCCTTATTAGCAATAAAGAACGCAAGTGCTATTTGCTGTCTTTATCAGGGAACACATAAAAGCTGCAGATATTCTCTTGTGCAAAGGAAGGCATTCTAAATGCTATGACATGAAACGATTTAAGCACAATGACAGGATTGCTACGTGGCAACTCAGACAAGCAGTTAAAAGTGGAGGGGTGACAGAATGTCACAATATTTCCAGATATGTTCGCAATACAAAGAAATAAGTTGCCTTTCAGACAAGACAAGTGATTATGACATCAATAAAGGACTGCGGTGAGAGGACACTGTAGGAGTCCAATGACAAAACCATCTCACTTAGATCTGTCATGGGACAGTGAGTGTCCTATAACCACATATGGCGAGATGAGGATATTTGTTCTCTCAAACACAGAGCTGTCTGAGTAATCATACCCAAGAATTCATTATGTGTGCCATGCACCCTAATGCATGCTAATTGCTGCTTATTAAACTAATACTTCCATTAACAGATGTATCTCATTTTGAAGTAACATATAAACAT
The DNA here is from genome assembly GCA_036023855.1 of Gadopsis marmoratus. Classification (NCBI taxonomy): domain Eukaryota; kingdom Metazoa; phylum Chordata; class Actinopteri; order Centrarchiformes; family Percichthyidae; genus Gadopsis; species Gadopsis marmoratus. The sequence continues at coordinate 123,795 of JAVQJF010077309.1, read as the reverse complement.
ATAGGAGCCTTTTAAAATTGTTGATAGCAATTAAAGGAAGGTTGCACTAATGTGAAGCTATGCAAGGGCATTAAACTAAAAATCCCCTTGATGCAGACTTGATTGACTCTCCATCCTCAATGTCTGCTTTCATATTCTTTAAGCATTGCTTGTGGCTCCAGTTTTTTTGAACATAAAATCAGGACAGGTTAATCCTAAGTGCTTCTGTAAGTAGCTGTATCTCCAGTCCCACTGCAGCTCATTGAACAAATGTGCAAGTGATGACTTCAAGTGAATGAAATAGCCACCTGTCATGAAACGCTTCAGTTTCGTAGCAGAGTCATGATTTGTGTTAAGCAGTTAGGTGACATGAGCGGAAACTCTTTATAGACCTGCAGGCTAACATTACCTCCCTGTTACTTTAACACAAAAGGGGTTGTTTCTTCAGTATTAACAACCACCTCTCACCTAAAAAAATTAATTTGAAACTATGCATACACTCCTGAATAGGAGAGGGTAAAACTATTAATTAAAAGTGGAACAGGTTCTTATTTTAGTGGAAAGTGGAAAAATTATGAGCCTTTGTTAAGGAAGGCCCAGGAGCAAAGCTTTCATTAGCCTACATGCATGGCAAAAGCAATTCATCAACTGTAATTTTGCCTCAATGGGCAAAAAAGAGGGATCAACCTCAGCATGCTATTTATGGAGATTTACAGAAGTCTGGGAAATGTTAATGTGATTAACATTTATCTACAACATGTTTCGAAATGGCCCTCATGTCCACGTTTTGCCTTTAAGATTAAGCCACTGCACTTGCTCGAGAAAAAAGAAAAAATATAGAGTGATATAGAATCTGCTTTGCAGTGCAAGAGCACACAATGATGATTTCTTTTTTTTTTTGGAGAATTCTCTGTCACATTAGTGGAGGATTTCTTTCCCCCCCATCCCCTCCCCTCTCTCTAAATATCTCTCTTTATGTATGTCTGTCCCTAGATGAAGGCGCGGTGAGCAGAGCTGCGCTTTTGTCCTACCGGAGTGTCTCTCTCGAAAATGTGAACTGTTCCACGGATTAGCTGAGCAGAGATTTATTTAATGCATCCTCATAGAGTATTGTTGAAATCTATTTTGGGATGCGGAGCTTGCCAAGCTCTAAGCCTGGTAATATATGCCTGCTACAGTTTAAGAGAGAGGGTTCACAGACCCTCTTTATGTTGGGATCATAAGGATCATACAGAGTCATTGAATATGAAAATATTGAGGGCTGGTAGCACATTTATTGTTTTGACAGAGGGCCCACAAAAGGCTTGTTTCCATGCCCTCCCTCCCGTCTCTTGTTTGTATGGGCTGTTTAAATATTTAATGTCCTAGAGAATGATTGTGATATTCACCAGATAAGATACTGCACATGCATATGCCATGAGAGGCCCCTATTTAAGATACCGGCTTAAGGTTTCTGAGAGGCCAACAAAGCCATGGATGGAAAAGACTGCAGTGCATTTGCATTTAAGCTGTGGATTTAGGAACAGCTAGAGCAGAATGAATACTAATAATGTATCTAATTTAAAATGCTAAGTATTTACCTTAGAATTTATTCAACCATTGAACCGTATAAATAATAAAATTGAAAGACACATTTATATTCAATATCTATAATAGTGGGTTTACAGCAGATGATGATCTGTGTAAATTTCATGAAGCATTTCTTATAAAACATATTACAAATGTAGTGTTTTACTTACAGTTGAAAAGTAAACTGCGTTAGGCCATTGATCACTTTCAAGTTGCTGATATCAGCACAGTCCCAAAAACGGAACCAACAGTCCCCAGGCTGTGACTACACTTCCCAGCATGCCTCAGGGGATACGGTTTGGACCGCTTCTCCTCACAGCGAACGGGTAGCAATGTGACAGAGAGTGACACAAAAGAGGAAAGCCAGGGGGTGTGCAGGAGTGGGGGAGAGGGAGCCGGACAAAAGAGAAGACATGGGCTTTGCACGGAGGACATGATAAAGCCAGGAGCATTATCGTCAGTGTGAAAGATGGGGGCCATACTTCAAACAGGATTTTCTCTCCATGACAGGATACTCCGCTGACGCAGAGCAAATAGCTCTCTGTAGCAGTATATAGCTTCAGGGCATCTAGCTTCTTTGTAAATTCAACAAACTACAATGCAATGATAGGATCTCATACATCAAAAAACAGAATGCTCAGTATCAAAATGATAGATAAGTAAAGACAATGGCAGCGAGGAGAAAACTGAAAATTCGCACGTCAAACATTTTAAAAACCCATTTTATTTTATTTCATATTTGAGAAAAAGTGGTTCTTGAATAACAACATGAGACTCACTTGAAAGCAATACGGCAACTGATGCATTATTTGAGCTGCTATAGTGGAAGCATTAAGCTTTACAAATATGACTCTTGCAAGGAAGCCACGGGGTTCAATCAATTAGTCTGTGGTTATTTTTACTTCTGTTGTTATTACTAGTCCCAGCAGCCAGGCTGTTATGGTAACCCTAGACACGGTCCATACTACTAATCCTTGCCCCTTCCCTAACCTTAACCTTTACTCTCTTAATCAACATCATATTCTGAGCAAGTGGGCAAAATATTTACATGTTATCTCTCGCAGCATTCAGTGAGAATTTGCTTTTACTCTGGGAATTCTCAGCTGAAGTGGTTTGCGTGCTTGCAAACATTGCTGTGCATGTAAGAGTGTGTGTGTGTGCGTGTGTGTACAGTATGTGCGTGCGTGAGCGTGTGTACGTGTGTTATTCTGTTCGGGCTCCATTGTTGGTTTTTCATCTTTTGTCTGAGTTGAAAGTCACAGGGACATTAGGGTCCCAATAAATTAGGGGAAGAAAGGCTCCCATTGTAGCTGGGCTGCCGTGGGTGGTGTAGCTCTGTCTTTATATAGATCTGTCTTGCACATTATGCTGTTACTGACAAATACGAGTTTTGACTCGGCCTTAGAAGCTGTGGTAAAAGACAAGATATTTTGAGTTAATGAAGGCAAAAAGACAGTAGTACAGCAACCACAGACAAGTTTATATCCCAGACTGGTGGAAAAGCTCTTCTTTTATTTTGTTCAATATTCAACCCATCTGTCCTCAATTCGGAAAAATGACTATTGAGAAGTTTGATCCAACAGCAAATATAAACTGGACAGCAAGATAAAGGAGAAGCACGAAAACGTTGAAGCAAGCAAACATCACACTGAGACAAAGATATTTCCTATGCAAAGCTCGCACACAATGTCATGTGTGATAGCGACGAATCCCGTCCAAGTCACACGCAGGGGGGTTGGTGGAGAGACAGAAACGAGGTCGGCCGCCTGTATCTTCCAATGATTCCCCCTCTTAGCTTTGATTCCGCTGATCCAGTATCTCGCCATATAGCAAGGGACACAAAGCAGATTTCAGCTTTGGGCTAATCTCATTAAGAAACTCTAACCACCCCTATAAGTAATGGGGGGGAAAAAAGCAACTCATTCTGCACTATGCCAGAGCCAAGGCTCAGAGAGGCAGGTGTAATGTTACATAATTAGCCTCTAAACGGTAAAAAGGAGATTATTGCAAATGGCCTACCAGCCAGCACATGCAGTGGTCCTGGCCCCTGAAGACTCGCAAGTCTAGTGGAGCTGAAAACGTCCCCGGGGAATTGATGTGTGAAAAAGGAAAAACAGGTTATTTGCAGTAAGTGTGTGGTACAGGGTGGTCAAGGCCCTCTGTAATTTGGCCCACTTTAACAAATGAACATGAGTTTGATTAGCGTGTAAGTAGGGGGATTTAAAACAAAGTAGTGGGGCAATACTGCAGGAATACAGCAGGACCCTGCATTGTCACGTAGCTTAGCTCACGTCCATCTTTCTTCTCTTTCTCTTAATGACTGAAAATGTTACTTTTAAATCCATAAAAACTGCGTGAGGGGGATTTAGTGAGGCACAAGTTCGGGCGCCTGCTGTGATGTCCTGTCAACGACCAGCAGGGGCTCTGCCGCTGACTCCTGCACAGAAATGGCTAACAGAGGAATTGATGGAGTCGGCCTGATACAGGGAGCACACACCTAGTCACTCATAACCTCAAGCCCGGATTACCATGTCAGATCGTTGCCATATGTGGCACGGCGCACCACTCTGGCAATGACAGTGATCAACTACTAACGTTCAGCACAACCATCCAACAAACATTACTGTCAGAGTTCAAACACTGGACGGACTCAAATACAGGATTTCTGCCCCATGCCGAAGTGCAATACCCCATATTGTCCAGAAAACATGCTAATTAGAGAAACAGATGATCTGAAAGTCTCTCTGGGCAGAGCCAGTTAGGACAAAGAAAGAATGGCGGCATTCCTCTGTTGCCTCTTCAGACACGCTGAAGCATCGGCTCGCTGTTACATAAAGTTGTATAACAAATGAGCCGGGGCTCTTTGAACTGGCTGACCACACAAGCCTGGAAGAGTCATAGGAGCCCAGCATGTGGCAGCAATAAGATGGCCCCGCCCTCCGCAAGACATGTGGGAGACACCGCATTCCAGTGGAGCTCATTAAAGCTAAAAAACAAATCCAACAAACACTGCCCTCGTTCTCAAAGGGGACCATGGAATATGTAAGGAAAGGCCGTGGCAAATGACATAACTTCTATTTATTGATCTCATTTTGAATCATTTGATTCAATCTATTTTCTTTTCCACACAGCGCTGAAAAAGGAGAAAACCCAAAACTCTCATAATCCTTAATTCCATTTGCTCATCATCTCAGCAACTTTATTGAGTCAGTGTGACTGACAGCTGAATTTTCAGACGCATTTTAAAGACAGTGACATTTACCATGGCTTTTATAAAGTGCACAGATGTGGTTTAGTGTTTAAACCAGTCATTGAATTTGGCTTATTTATAATGCTGTTTGTTCTACCAGTCTGCCCAGTTAGGCTATGTGTTGTCTGTTTAACTTGGCTATAAACAGACTGTTGCTGCCTGTTTGAACTCCTCCTCATACATTCCCATGAGGGCGTGCTTGTTTTGTTTTTTTACTGTTTAATGTAAAATGTGACATGATATTCAGTTTGTGTACATGACTTCACAGCACGAGGAGCCTTATGAGGATCCCAGATTGTATTCACTTAAGATTGATAAAAACCTCAATAAAATCAAATGCCCACTGGGGAGGCAGTTTTCTCGCTGTAGCAGACATCTGGCATGATTATTTTCAGCTCTTCAGCTAATCTTCTCTAAATGTAAACTGAAGAAAAATGTGCCAAATGGCTTTAGAGCAAGACTGAATTTTGGACTAGTGGAAGATTTAAATGAGTTTTATAGAAATGTTAGAGGCATTATTGGAAAACACAGTGAGACAATTGTAATTACTTTTCAGCCTGTCACATTTATAATCATTATCCCACTTTTTAGACATGCCAATTTTTGACTCCTGTTAACCATTGCAGCTGTGGAGAAGCCACACAACATACAGCAGGTTTTTTTTTTTTTTTCACGTTTGTGATGTGCTTTCATCTGTGTCGCTGGGCGTTAGATGTTTGATATGTAGCGCTGTGACTGAAGACGCTTGAGTCGTGTGCATGCCATTCAGAGGTGGCCCAGTAAGAGCTAATCTACTTGTCAGGGTTGACTGCCAAGCATATCAGCCCACACACATCACAATATGACTTTATTCATACTGTAGATCTGGGACATTAACTGTCTCTGCCCACCAGAACACAACACTTACACCCACCGCTCCGAATGAAAGAAACCTACATTATAAGCCTGTGCAAGCGATAAAAAACTGATCCACATCCTTTACACTTCACATCTACAACCCCCGTCACCTTAACACTATAACCCATGCTGAGACACATGCCGTACTCAAATATTCACTTTAACAGCACTACTTTGGTTCTTATATGAGGAACATATAGGAGTTCTGTACATTTTGATATTCACACTCAATGGACTCCAGGAAAACTGCCAGCAGGATGTTTTGACAACGCTCTACTTTACAATGATCCAGTTCCCGTGCAGCAACATTTTGGATAAAAAGACTTAAGGGACTATAGGTTTTACAGCAGCTGCATCATTATGGACTTTTCACGTGGCTATCACCATAGTCAGTACAAAAGACTCAGAAACGAATGCTTTGTGATTAAATGAGTCGAACCAAAATATGAATTTCATGATGACTCTGTTCTGACAAATGTGTGTTGATAGCTTCCAAGCAGATGACCTGGAATCATCTTAAACAGAAAAACTGCATATTGCTTCTGACTTGGAAGCAAGAGATGCATTTGATCAGGCTTATGGCACATTGTACCATAATAAAAGTGGTTGGCATGATGTATTGAGCTTGAATAATGGTGCCTCATCATGGGCATTTCATAAATCTCTAATAGGGCAGTGACCTCAGTCGGTAACACTTCATAAATCTATATCAACGAAATTGGAACTTCAAAACACACATAATATACTAAATATGTCTAATATGTTTGCTTCAATTAAATAAATTGGGTACAGGTAGGGTTCACATATACGTTAGGAGTAAACCACTGAGCAATTATTTAGAAAGTAATAACTCCTTGATAAAGAAGAAGCGACACACACTCATTTGCAGTAGATTAATGCCTCACAAATTTACATGCGGAAGAGGGATGTCAAGTTTTCACACTAATTTGATACTAACCCTTCCTGGCCCAGCTATTATGAGAAGGATTCTTTTGCACAACATATTGTAATGATAATTGTAACTCTGAACCGTAACGCAGAAAAGCTGTCACAGAAAGGGCCGCTGCCAGATGGAAGAAATATCACTCTGGACTGTATCATAGCGAGACAAAATGAAAATAAAAAACGTATCCAAAGTTCACAATAGCAAAGCTATTCAAATAAACCAATAAATAAATGAGAGTACAAATGTGTAAGCCTCAGGGCAAAGAGAGGATCTTGCTGCCAAGTCACAATCTCAATCTCAGTTTGGAGTACGCCACAAGGGGCAGTGTGCAGTACATGACAAACTGCAGTGCTGTTCCACATTTGATTCACTGCAGGGGTGGGCGCACAGAAGTCAGCTAAGGTTATCAAGTGTTTATGGCTCAATTTTTCAACAACTACACGTGTTGTAGTTCAATACAGGAACAGTGAAACAAATGAAACCACTCATATCATTTAACAGTATTACAATTAAATACATCTGATCCTTCATGTGATAAGGACATGTCCATAGTCTTAAAGGAGTCAGTGTTGTTATTGCAGAGCGTGTAGCAGGGGTGACGAGGTGTGTCGTAAAAATCATCTAACCTAAATTGCTGTTGATCTGTAGCCTGCACTGTTAATATGATGTTCCTAGGGCAATATACTGTACTAATATTAACTAGAAACCTGAGCAATAGTCCATTAATTCCAAACTGGCAAACTATTAATTTTCAATAGGCCATTAAAATGGGCTGAGCGGAATGCTGAATATTTTATAGGACCAATTAATAGCTTCTTAGTGGATGGATCGTATTTGATTTAACAGACTGTCTCGTGCTCCTTTTTAATTTCTCAGATTAGATTGTTTCAAAGAAAGGAAATAGGTTTTCGCAGGTGCAGTACTGTCAATGGTAATGTGTGTGTGTGTGTGTGTGTGTGTGTGTGTGTGTGCGTGTGTATGCTTAAAGTGTGATTTTGTTTGAGACATGTGCTTGTAATGTAATTCAAAAACTTTACTGACTTTATCCTTGATATCACATCACTTCTTATGTCATTCATTATTCCTTAATATTTTGATGATTTAATTGCAAAGGAGAAGTACATTTTAAAAAAATTTACTCAAACGTATATACTACACAGGGCTGTATTATTCACTCATACCGTAGACTGGTGCATTGTTTGCTCATTTATGAATGAACAGTGTGGGAGTAGGGGGTGCAGGGTTTACAGTAAAAAACCTGCCCACTGCCCGCTGAGGGGGGCTGCAGGTTGGGGAGAGGATGAGGTAGGAGCTGGAGGGGCTGTGAGGGTGTGGAACTTGAGAGCACAACCTGAATCACTTTCAATCTATGTACTAAATTGATGGCGATGAAAATAAGACTCAGAGACACAAAAAAACACTTGTTTGCAGATTAATGTCTTGAATGGAGGATTGTGAGGCCGCTCTTTGTCGCAGGCCCCACATTGTGCTCCGGCCCTCACCTGAGACTAATGCTAACCCTCAAACCACACGGAAAAAAACCAAAGTTTACTTCACAAGAAAGGTTCTTATATACTGTAGATATATTTATCATTGGGGTAGGGGGGGGGGATCATGTTGCTACTGCAACACAGTTTGTGTTTTTCCACAATGTCACATTTAGTCTCTAATATTTTCCGGGAGAATGAATATATTTGTTGACTAACAGCATGGATAAAACTCTTAAATATTCAGAATTTTTAATCTGGTTTAACATTTCCACCCGTTTTATGCAAATTACAGTCTATTAGCATAATCTCATTTGAGAATACATCCTTTTAAAGTAAAAGATTAGAACCTATTTTTTTAAACACATATAAATCAAATGTTATATTGAAATGGTAATGTTTTAAAGTCTGTGTGCTCTGCAGAATAGAAGTGCATTTACATATATACTTTGGTTGTTTTTGGTTTTCTTTTTTGCATTAGTGGCTCAACGCTACATGAAAAGATACTAAACTAAGCTAAAACCTCCATGAGGGAAAACATCCAACTGCTTAAATGTCTTGGCAAACATGAAACATCCATTTACAGCTACAATAAACAACTGCAAATATTCTCTTTGTGTTATTTTGCCCAACACTTATGCACACAGATCATTTCAACCCTGTTTCTTATACTTTTCTGATACTAATACTGCTGTTGACAAGATTACAATTTTCCTTGAGAGGAGAGGAAAAGGTAGGACATTACCTCCAGGCATTTAAGTGGAAACAGGGTCTGTAAAAGCTTCAGTGAGATATTGAGGTGGATAAAGATGTAAGAAAGGGCCATTATGCTGCTGGGATGGGGGGACTCTATCTCCCTCCATTCCCTCCTCCTTCCCTCTTTACGTCTGCCTTGAACTTGTAAGGAGTTCAGCAGGGCTGAGCCTATGGTCCAGACAGGCCTCTGGAATGCGAGTGCGGCCACTCAAGCCCGTCTGACCTGCCACCATGCCAGCTCCATTTCACTGGGCTAACTTACCTATTCATTTACAATGGGACTTCAACTTTATCTTCCCTTGTAACACAACATTAACTGCCAAAGAGCTGGAAATGCATTATCAGCCCGCCCCAAAGCTTGGATTGCTTCCCTCATAAATAAGATCATTATACGAGTGGTAATCCCATTAAATAGATCATTTTGCAAATATCTAAATCCAATTAATAAAGTGTTTTCAGAGGGGGTGCAGCAAACACTCCCTTTTAGAGAGCTGACATGCTGTGACTCCACTTCTTTGTTCCTCACTCCCTTAGTAGCAAGGGTGATATTAATAAATACAACCCCGAGCCTGAATCACTCTTTGAAAGAAAACTGGGATTCGGTTATTTCTTGGTCTGGTAGAAAAAGAATTAAGTGAAAAGTCTCTGTTTATCAAAGGAAAAAATGAAAAGATGTCATTATTTAAAGCTAATTTTGTTATGGATTTGGAGATTTTTCCTACAAAAGTAACTTCTTTCCTTACCTTTCACTCTGGCATGTATTGCACTTGCTTGCATAATGTGCTTATAGGATGTCCTTATGCTGTAATCCCACCAAAATCCCTAGCTGGACTGGGCCACATGAGCTAAAGGCTTTTAAATGATTGCCAGATGGTTGAACAAATTAGCCATTTATTGAATAAATCCAAACTAGTTTCCTAAATCATTACCATAACTCATCAGTGGAAGTGCCCTCCAAGTGCCCTTTAACTTTTGGACGTGTGCTCCTGCATTGACCGTGTCACTTTCTCTGCATCCTTAACCTGAATATTAGAAAGACAGAAAACGGTTTTGCTAAATTGTAAGTAAATTAATTAATTGCCCCTTGTATAAACTAACCATCTCTGAGCAAAGGAGGCATTATATTCCTAAAGTAGATGCCCCTGAAGTGCTTGTGTTTGTTCCACTGAACTAATAAAGTGCATAATCCGATAAAGGATGATATCCTAAGCTTTCATTGCGCCTGAAGTGGTTGTTTTACCTTTGTGGAAAGTGCATCTGGCATGTAAGAATGTTTTTGTATCTTTTCATGGTTTTTAATTGCCGGCTGAAGCTGTTAGGAAAACACTGCTGTGGTTAAATGAATTAGAAAACAGTGCCCCTGGGAGATGTTAACACGCTGCACTCTCTCATCCAAAGCGTATGTAAGGCAGCTGCCAGCGAATGATCTACGTGTCATTTATATTGCTGTTTATGGTACAAAGTGAAGTAGATCACAGCTCTAATTATGGTTTGGAATGTGTCTTTCACTATCTAGATCATTCCTTTGTCTTGGGGCTTCATTTTAATATCTCTGAGATGATTTAAGTCACATTGACAACAGTTTCTATTGCACTTCAACACGACGGAGAAATCACAAAGCCAAACATATGTCTGTAGCTCTACATGTGATACCATTAGAGTGAAAACTGTTTTAAAATTCTGGGAAGCTCCATGTGTTCGGAGCAGGGAGGGAGCAGCGTTTAGCACCGCAGCAGACCACAACTCAGCATCCTAATGACAGCATCATTAGAAATATCATTGCAGTAATTATTCTCTTCATCTGAGGGCAAGCCTACGAAGAGGGGCTGGTGAAAAAAAATGAAGACTGAGGTTGTGGCCAGTTCCCCCCTCTTCCAGTCTGCTTTCGCCTGTCTAATCTGTCTCTTTCTAATGAAGAGAAGGAAAGCGAGAACAGTGGAAAGAAAGAGATGTCAAGATTGAGGTCGGCCGCCCCCCTCGCAGGGTCAAACTCGAGGGGTTAATACCTGGTGTCCGACACTGCACATAAACTCCGCTGAGCTCATCACACTAATTAAACAGACACACATCCTCTCGGAGCTCCGATGGCCAATCGCTGCCAGCTAAAAAAGCAGTCCATTCATGGAGGTTGGCAGGGTGTGCATGTGGGGTGGGCTAGGGAAATGCTACCTGCCCTTCCTCAGTTTGATTAATGTGAAGAACAATGGCGCTCTTGTGGCCCGCAAGCCTCACTCCACTTGGTTCTGGTTCAATGTTCGAGGAGAGGGGACTGCATGTTCCAAACCCGTACCCCCAGACGAACCACCACCTAGCCTAACAACTTGTCGACGACTTCTGGCTCCCCAACACCCATCTCCTCGTCCTCAGGCTATTCATGCCAAAATAAAGTCCAGACAAAAGCAAATTTTTTCTGAATAAATGTCAAATATATCTTCATTGACCTCAGCAAAGTATTTTCATTGTTATTCTACGAGACTTTCTGTAGGTGGATTGTGTTTGCTCATGCTTCAGGCCATTTTTCAATTTATCTCAAAGAAGCTGTTACTTATTCTAGAGTAAATATTAATAACTTCCTTTTGTGTCACAAGTTATTCTATGCAACCCTCCCCCCCCCAGTTCACGATTGTGTTTAAATAGTTGTGTCAGAGAGCAACCAAATGGACATTTATTTATATGAAAACGTCACGGATTATTACTTTAACTTCTCATTTGTTTGTCTTTCCACAGACTTAACAACCCTTAAGTTGATGCACCTTACCGTGTTAAGAGATGTTAAGCCCTTTGTTTGACCTTTTCTGCGATGAACGTGGATGCCTGATCCAACTTTTATCAAATGTATCTGACCATCTTTCTTTCTTGCCGTTGGCATGAAGGCTAACAGACAGCCGGCAATTACCTCCAAGGGATAAAGAGGTCAACGTCATGTTTCTGAGGGAGTGACAGCATAATGTTACGTGTGTCAAAACCTGGGCGACACAATCAATTGTAGCACTCGACTTTACCAGTACTTTGCCAATACTCTCTGCTTCAGCTAAATCAAAACAGAGAGACAAATTGAGCCACCTGCACGTCTCTGGAGCTTGACAACTCATCTCACTTACAAATTGCGAGCATTTTACCCCCCTACAAAGAGGCTAGCAGGCTTCTCACCAGCCAAGGCTTGATAGGTCTTCATGCAGATCTGTGACACTCTGAAAACAGTGGAGACATTCCATAATACCGAAGGCTGGAAAAAGAGCATGCAAAGTCCTAATGATGATAGTCCATATGGGCAAGAGCACAGCGCTGGTCACACATTCGGAGATGTTTGGAGAATTACTTGCAGTGAACGTACATTTGAAAAACAAACCATGACTAGTGCGCTCGAAGGCATGCAGTGAGGATTATGAAGTCAGGCATGTTGGTTTTCTGTAACATGAGGAAAGGATTTGATTTGTTTTGTAGGCTGGTGACAAGCACAAAAAAAAGTGCACAGAATAGGATTTATGGAGTAAAGGCAAAGCAGGTTGCAGAAATGTTTGCCATTGACATTTACTTACATTTGATATCTTTTAAGGATTGTATTATCAGTAAGTCAACTCATGTCTGAATAGGCACAAGTGAAATTGCTGTATGTCTGTATATGCTGCACACATGGTACGTTCACATAACAAATGGTTTAAATAAAAGGAGAAAAATTAAAAGACAGAGAGGGAATGAGGCGAGAGAAAAGATATTTCAATTCCTTTCATTAAAACTTACTTTGTATTTTATGGTATTGTAATCCTCTCTATGAGCAATTTTTTAATAGCATAAACCATTATTTATCTCAGATTAATTAGATTAAAGACCTTTTAAATCTCGTCTGGTGCAGAACGCCCATGGAGCTTCTCTTTTCACGGTGAAGAAACACCAATGGATCTTTCCTGCCGATCACTTTTTGTAGATTAGAGGATTGTTATTAATTGGTCAATTGGCTAATTGTTCTTCTTCTTAATTAGCCACCGCAGAGGAATAACAGGCTTTGTTCTGTGACCCTCATTTACATTAATGTGCTTGTCACATTAGTTAGGATTCACACACGTGCAAGCCACATGCAGGCCGACATCTAAATTACAGGGCAGAAATACTGTGTATATGGAAAATACCAAACTCGGTAATACAAATCATAGATCAGGCCACTGACCCATAGCATAGATCTTAGCTCCCATTGTCTATTGCATCTATGTATTTTTTTCAAGCTGTAACAACACATTTTATTTTCAGATGAGGAAGGTTGCGCATGCTTACACTCACATCTGGGAGCTGCCCGGTAACACATTTTCAAACTGGTATGTATAGTAAGTAGAAAATAAAGGGTAGAAACTAGAGAGGCTCTGATAGTGTCAGTGTCTCTGAAGCTGCTTGAACTGCAACAAAGCCAGAAGAAACACAGAAACAGTAGTGCTAATTTATATACATATACTGCATGTCTACAACAGCAAAGGATGAAAATCATGACCTCCTTGGTAGAAGCAGCATACAGAGCCTTGTATTTTGTTTACCCCAACACTGTCTGTAAAAATCCAAATAAAAAAAGCTCACATATTAAAGTCTGTTGGGCTTCCCTAGTGCTTCCCGGCATGATTTATGTCCCTTCAGAAGCCGAAATATCACTACAAGCACAGCAAATCTGAGGCAATTCCTCTCCCCGCAAGCTACAAGAGGTCAGCAAATGGCTTGACTGGTAACCAAAATCGAATGCTTTCCAAATAACTACCACAGACATTATTGCAGTGAGAATTTTATAGGAGATCTGCAATAGCATCTGACAGCATTTCCCAAATGAGTTAAGCAGTGAAAATGTTTAAAAAAGTGGGCCTTGACCACTGGCTTCAGTCCCTGGCCCATCTAGATGAGCGTGGGCAGAGAAAGCATCTCAAAACAATGCTCTACATATCTATCTGATTATGGTCATAAAATGTACTACAAGGATCAGTCGAAACCAGTATAATATTTTCAGCGCCCTTGTATGTTTAATTTAAATATCCAACAAAAAGCAAACCTATTACACTTGCCTATAGGTCACTATGTAAATGTCATCTGATCAAACTAAATCGCACAATGCTCTCTTGGCCTTCAGGATGGCAGACTTTAGTGTGCTTTTCTAAGATTTACTTGGTTTCTGGGTCCCGAATCCTGATTCACTAAAGTAACAGGGTAACACTTTCTATAGTGTGCAGTGATGTCACATCCCCCAGGCTGTGCCTCCTACTGTAAACTGCCCAGTGCCATCATCTGTGAGATGACCAGAGCGCGCATCTCAACAAGGAGCTCTGTATGAGACTGTGAAGCCAGACACTCAAAGACATTGGCAGACTTTGCTGACCTCAGCCCAAAAATACAACATGCTTCCCTCAAACCTGGGCTTGTTTAGCTGCTGGCACCCAAAAGCGTCATTCAGATGTATGCCAGCTGAGCTGAAATGTGCCCGCAGAGTACACACTGCAGCATCACTACCAGCACTCGTGCCCTCACCTTGTCTACCTTGGCACTTTTTGAGTTTGATGGAAAAAATGGCCCATTGCAAATGACAAGCCAAGTGCCAGGCAGCATATTTATACATCTTAATTAGCGATAATGAAGCCCGGTACCTGCCAGCGATCTGATGCCAGTGTGTCGTGTTGACTAGACTGTAGACTGTGTTGTTTGTCTTCAATTTACATGAGATTTGCACAAATAAAATAGGTGAAAGTATCCTGTAGTTTGATCCAATTAGATCCGATAACAAACATGTAATGATGACGGATCTTTAAAAGCAGGTAACACTGGACGGAAATGTTAAGTCTGAATGACCCTGTTACATCACTTAATGATAACTAAGCTATCTATAGAAAGGTAGAACCTGCAGGTTGCAACATGCCTCAGATTTACAGAAGATTATGAATGAGCAGGAGATGATTATCGGTTTGTCATGTCACAGATCATTCATTTTACAGGACCTGTCAAGACATGGTGAATGACAACAGCAGATTCTCATGATGTTTTGTTTATAGTTCCCGTGATTTGAGGCTGTGTTTGGATGCAAACATGTTTAGATCTGTCATCAGCGATAGGGCTGAGCCCTGCACAGCGCTTTATGAAGGTAATGGAAACAACTTGCATGGATTTTTTTAGCGTGAAATACGCTACAGCCATCCTCCTGACGTCTGGATTTATGGCCTGGTAATTCCCCTCTGGAGTAATTTGGCTGGTACATCTGCAGCTTAGCAGCATTCCAGCAGAGCTCTCCTGTGCTGTGAAGTCAGGAGATGACTGATTGATTGATTGTATTACTCTAGTTTTAGCGTGGCTTTACTGAGCTATTGCAGTGAAGTTCTAATGTGATCTATCCACTACAACTGTGCTTGACGTAAACAGTGAGCAGTCTGTCTGCTGCTGGGTTATCCTGCTGTGATGATCACAAATCATAGTTAAGAAGTGAACTTAACATAATAACACACAGCGATAACAATACACACACTGGCAGATATTTCTTTTTTAGATTAGAGGACATTTAACCTCCTTTCACACAGAAAAATAGGTAGGTTGCAAACAGTTCAAAAGAGAACCATTTTTAACAGTGTCTGACTACAACATAGCTTTGACTGTGACTTTACTGTTAATAATATCAAAATGAGATAATGAATTAGAGTTTCTCACTGCTTTCGCACAAGTTCTTTGTGTTACCCATTACAGGCTAAAAATGACTAAATGCAAACTTACGGTCTGCTGACAGCTCATGTTTCCCAGCTTTTAGGTGATAAGTCCCAGACATGTGCTGCTTAAACAGTGATAATGAGACCAGTCGCTAACCAGCTTGCTGAAGAGACACTGTGGTCTTACGAGCTTGACCTGTTCCCCAAAACAGACAGGCCTGCAAAGAGCCCAAACTATCCGAGTCTATGAGAGGGTCTAACACACAGGGTGAAATCTGACTTGAGTAGAAGTGAAATTACTGGATACAAATCTATCATTTAATGTTACAATTAAAGGCTTAAACATCTACTAAACTAAAGTAATGAATGTGTCAGTGACTACTGTTAGTAAGCTAACATTTAGCTAAATCGCCCAGTAGGATACTGAAGAATAAAATAACTGACACTAGAAAAATGAACGCTCCTGAAGGAGGAGAAACGTTAAGTAGTCACATTTTATGAACACAAGCTGAGCTCAGGTCTAGGCTGATATCTGAGCTGTCAGGTTTGCCACAACACTGAAACTGTTACCTGAATCCTGTGGCCTCTTTCTATCGTACTTTATCTGTGCTGTAGTGTTATTGAATTTCATTTCTTTAGCAAAAGAGGAATTGTCACAGAAGTAGCCGAGGCTATTTTATCCAAAGACAATCTAAAATCCAGACATGAGAAAACACAAATGAAAAGACTACAGTATGTCAAATGTATTCCACAGCATTATTTGAGAAACCAGGGCTATTCTGGACTTAGAAAAAATACATTTCATACAGAGGGCTTAATGCTGTCTGCCAACACTATACTTAACCTGTTAAAAAAAGTAAGATCAGCACCTAGCACTGGTGGGCTTGACAGCTGACCTTGTATTATCTGAGCTTTTGATAAAAGCTCTGACAGTTTGTGAAAGCAAATAAAAGCTTTGCTTTATTTGTAACATTAGTGGCAACCGGATTGTAGCTTCAAAAATATATATTTTAATGTGCAGGATAAACTTTATGTATGTATTGACCACACATCCCTTTTGTAGCTATGTGAGTTCTAGCCTGGAGCCTTCACCCTTGTTAGCTGTTCTGTGTTTACAGATTCCCTCTTTCCTCTGGTTGTCATCTGGCTTTGTTCACCCGATACAAGACGCGTGGCAGATATCAGAGGAAGACAATACCATCAATACAATGCACAACACTGGGATCCGCAGCACGTTTGACACCTGATTTATCTCAAGCACCTATTCGTATTAGTTAACTATCCAACAAAGAGTCCTGCGTTGGAGGAGTGGGTGGGGTCTGATTGTCTGGGGAGTTTGTGGGGTTAACCTTGACATCTGGCCTCCGAACATCCAACAAGTTCAGGCCAGCTGCCCAAATAGGTCTGGTTTTTCGCCTAAAAACACCTCATCCATCTGCTGAATTTCTCCTCATATAGGTTTCCCCATGATTGCCCGAGGCACTCCCATTCACAGACGCGTGCGGGGTGACACTGATCCCTGCTATGATGCCCATCCATATTTAAAGGAGAGTGCAGGTGACCTGTGCGTGGCCCTTTCTGGCACGCTTGGGCTCTCCTGCGCCCACAGAATCTTGCATAACGCGTTTGCTGGATATTTCCTCAAATTACAGCAATATGATATAATGCACAATGAGCTAATGGGCTTTAATCTAGGAGGCACTCAGATGACACACGTGCCGCTGCCGCACAAAAGCTGCGATCTGTGAAATTCAATCTGTTGATGAACGTGTAAGGATGACAATGAGTATGCCAATTAGCTTATGAATACAACAGGTGACACCTACATGAAGGCCAATTACACACTTATTTGTGTTCAGTATCTCCCAAGGCAGGCTATAAGTTAACACAGGAAGATAAAAAATTAATCACGATGCATGTTGCCAATTCTGTCCCTGACAGAATTATCTTGAAATGAACTTTAAGAGCATGGCTGCATCTAAATGACACTTAAATTTAGCCTCATATAAAGCCAAGTTTAAGTATTCAATCAGCACAGGCGGTTCTGTCATTTTTTCAGTCACCTGTAGCATTCAAAGATTATTTCATTAAAAGAATTATGTAGTAAGCAATTTTGAATTTTCCATGGTTACCACTGCTATGCATCTTCCATCGTCAGATGGTGCTGTGGTTGGTGTGCAGCGGCAGCTGCTGCGTTGTTGAGGTGCACCTCTTGAAGTGACCGGGGAGAGGTCATGTTTTAACCTGTTATGTGGACGGGGTGACGGAGAAGCAAACCAACCCACAAAAGCATCAGCCGGTAAACAAGACAAGTGTTTCTTGTCCCAAAAGGTTTCACACAGTCTTGTTGCACACATAGGCAAATTAGAGTGGAGTTTTAACAAGCAATCTTGCTACTCAGTTGTCAAACGATGCCACTTCTCTCTTTTGCCTGGAAGGCATGGGAAATTCTCCAGAACAAAAGGACGAGCTGCTTTGAGCAGGGAGAAAACAAAAGCTTGACACAAATCAGCACAATTAAAGACACTAATCGTGGTTTAACTGCCAGTGAGAGCAGAGTTAATTGAGAGTGGCTTTTAAATTACCCATAAGAATGATAGGACAGGTGTTGAACGAAAGGAATGCTGAATAGCATTCCACTTCATGGAAGATTTACACCAGATTTACACTGCAGTGTTGGATTAACCAGATCTGCTGCAAAATGTAAATTCTAATTTCATTTGTGGTTAAAATGTCTTTATAGGCTTTTGATATTTTTGCCTAAAACAAAACAAAAACAATGCAGTTTTCATTTACAGTGAGTTTATTGAAAAGGACAATACAATCTTGCTTGTGCATTTCAAACCATACACATTGGAATTTGATGATAATGATGGTGATGATAATGTCTAAAAGTCCATGTTGAAACTACAGTCTATGGAGAATGGGCGAACGGCAAGAAATGCATCACCAAACTGAATTAGTGCTTGTGTTGGCACTTTATATAGTCACCATTAACAGCATTCTACTGTTATCATAATATATACATCTTCTAGTCCCCAATGTGTTTCCACAACTACAATAATAAAAAAGCCATACATTGTTGTCCCCAAACATCCAGGAATGAAAGTCTTACACAAGAAAAGCTTCTCCGATGGAAAGGACATTTGTTAACCAACTTGCACAATTTCGAGTTAAACACGTTGCAATAAAGTAGTGTGATGAGGGTTGATGAAGATGGACCCAATGTTGTGATTGGCATGCAGAAATAGCAAGAATCCAAACCCATCCATTTAGTTTATCTCTTTACATTCCCAGGCATGTGTCTGAATGAACTGCGAGATGTTAGTATCAAAATGTGATTTTAGGTCTCCACCATGTTGGGGCACTAAACTCAACTCATATTAATGCTTCATTGTGTTGGCCTCTGTGCACCCACCTCCAAGCAATTCAGTAAACTCAATGAAGCTTCGCTAACTGGCGAGATCTTTTATAAACACAGTCATCATTTCCTTCAAAACTGTGTGCCACATTACAAGCACCATCAGGGGATTTAGTGGGAGCTTAAGTCTTAGTGTCTGGCAGCTGTATGTGGCCTATGGCAAGCAGCATCATATTATCAGTAGAAGACTTAAAAGACTGCCAGAGGAGGATTGTGAGATCCAACTTGAGCTTTATGTCATTTTCATCAAAAGGTTCAATGCATGCTTCGTCAACATGGAAAAAGTCCCCATATGTTTGCACAATTTTTTGGAATGGGGTGGACATTATGACACAGGCCACAGTTTATAAGAAATGTAGCCTCTAAGCATTCTGAGTGCTTTGCATATTCAAACGCGGGCATTAATTGGATGACAAATATTATGCAAAGAGGCAAGGAAGAAGTATAATAATGATGCAGGGCTTTTGTTGCAATGTACCCTTATACCGTTATACTGCTAGAAAATGGTTTGAAAATGCTTTTCATTTAGATTTGTGTTTTAGTCTGACATCCAGCAAAGCACCAAATTACATTAAAGCATAAAGGAAATGTAGCAATCAATCTAAAAGACAAAATGACAGGCAAAATTAATTCATTTGAACTACTCACCCCTCGTTTTGCATTTGAACTAAGTAACCCCAGGGTCCAAATGTGTTTGTCATTTTTTTAAGACCTTATCTTTTGTTATTTCATCATTCAAGCAAAGTAATGGGGCTTTAGGGCATATTGTAGAGCTAAGTGTAAATCACCTGTTCCATACTCTGTATGAATTGAGTAGTACTCAATATGATTGACACTAAAATATTAAATATACACTGCCAGGAACCCACGCATTTCCTTTGCTAGCAAGAGAAATAATCTACAGCTACAGAAAGGCCAGAGAAGGAAAACCCATTAAAAAGAGTATCACAATTAAATCACAGTTTGCCAATGTCAATTTAGCTCATATGAAAGAGGGGTGAGGAATACTATTTCTAAGTTTTACACTTTTATTCCCACATTTGAAGTTTCATTCAACTTAAGTCATGCTTTGACTGAACCTCAGGCAGAATAAATCCCCAGAAAGCACATTTTCAAACATTTTACAGCACAACAAAATGTGCAAAAGGTCAAAGGAGGTGAAGTGATATTACAAAGTGACTATACAATATGTACAATGGAAGTATTAAGAGCTTGGCAAGGTCCATGAACAACTGGCTAACTACCAGTGCAGACTAGCTAAAGCTGTTGGTAAAGCCTGTAACATGAGGAGACAGAGTTTACACTTCAGCACATGTAGAAAGGCAATCAGTGAGAAGGTTTTAATGGAAAACAAGATTCTTATCCACATATCTTCTTCGTTAGTATCACATAATACTCATCATTTTATGAACTGATTCAAACATGTCTGGCTTTACAAAACATATTCAGATCAGATAACCTCTTCCAATACAAAGGAATTTACCCAACATCTGTGTCACATCATCGCATATCCATAATGAAGATGTCTGTTTTGTCAGACTAATAGAAAGAAGGAATGGGGGGGGGGGAAAGAAAAATCACCCATATGAAATGATCTCTTTGGATGCACCAAATACTTTAAAGGCAAGCAAGGTTCAATGGCCTTGTTAGTGTACTGTATATTATTAATACATTTCAGAATTAATATTCCAAAGCCAACCAGAATACATTCATAACAAGAGAGATTGGCTTAAAGTCCAAAAAGAGATCACATACCTTCAGAAGAAATAACTGCTTTCACAGCAGCAGACATAATTGACACATGACAAAATGTGTTTCTGAGTAGCGTAACATTCATGAAAACCTTAACTTGACAAGTCTTTTTGACTGTTGACATTCCATAGATATTTGCGTAGCACTTTGTCTCAGCTGTGATTTTGTATCATACAGTGTAAAGGTCAAATACTTTGAACACTTGAGATTGGAAAGTAATCAAACAACAGACACCAGAAATAATATCAGCAAACGGACAAGGTGGATAGTCATCTGATACACGGGTTTGAGATATCATTAAAAGTGGTGTGCAACTTTGATACTACAAAGCAGGTTTAACACTGTACATGAAGCGGCTTTCCATTAAATAGGAATAAATAATTAAAAATGTAAACCTAAAACATCAGTAAGTGATTATACTATTGTTGAACATCTAGCACAGGTATAAGTGATAAAAAAAACAAAACAAACGTGGTCTCTTTCTGAGACTAAAAGCTTTAAGTAGCCATTTAGTTCATTTTAGTACCAGCAGTGCAACCCAACAGCTGCCCTGTAGCTCGCTCAGCATTAGCTCAGTAGAAACGGATAAATTAACAGAATTAAGGAGCGCCGTTTAAGGTGGAAACCACTTAATGTTGTTGTGACATTAGTGTCACAGATTGAGGCAACACATGAGAACAACCTGATTGGCTGTTTACCTCGAACAATTAGGAACTGATTCTCATTAGTACTCGGTGAACTGGTAAGACACACTTACATCTTATATGAATGTTAAAATTTAGACGGTCTTCACAATACAAAAAGAAAAAAAATGTATACTGAGGAAAAGTACATAATTTTAACAGATATTAATGCTAATCTGAATTACATATAAAAAACTGTATCCGTAGGACCGTAATACATACATATTTAATCAAATGAGCAATTTGGGGGGATTTTGAACTAACTATATATACAGTGCTAATACAGTAGAACAGGTAGTGGTGGCGGCGGCGGGGTATTGGGAGTAGCGTTTTTAGCACAAAGAACCATACAAATATATTAAAATAATGTTCGTATGTAAATGAGCTATGACACATTTAAAAATAAAGATTGTTCTGCATATATCCACATGTGCAGCTAGGTACCATTAATACAATCATCAGCAAAAGTGTATTTGAAAGACATGAAGGCTGGTCAATCGGTGGAGGATGTAACAAAGAAGTCCAAGCCGAATCAAATCAATATTGAGAGATGAGTTCAACTCAAAGACGTGATTAAAATGTAAACAAGAACATTGCCAGCAGAACATGAAGCAAGATACTTAAATTAGGATTATTGCACATAAAGTCAGTAAAATGAGTGACTGAAGAAACTTTAATCAAACTTAGTCATCACAAATAAAAATAAAGAAGGAAAAGTCAGTAACTGATAATAAAAATGTAGCTTTGTTCATTTAAAACAAAAAAAACAAAAAAAAAACATAAGCTAGAGAGCAACCAGACTTTGAGATAATGTCCATCGTCTTCTTACCGTAGCTCTCGTGCAGCCTTTCTAAGAATACCCATGAATCACTCAGGCTATTAGATATGAGAGCAGAGTTCGTCCACATTCGTAGCATAGAAGAACAAAGCTGATGCTCCCTCTGCTGAACGCGTTTCGTAGTTTAGGTGGCAAGTTGTAAACAAAGTAACTACAGCTTCATCTTATCAGCCACTTGACCATCTTTCAGCCAACAGCACACCACTGAGAGTGACCACAGCATCTGGTAAACATGAATTTAGCTGCATTTGCAACCGACAAATTTCTCGTACCCTGTTACATTTAGATTTCTGGCAAACAAAGAAGGCAACAAACCTGCACGAACTAAAACAACCAAAACATTGAGGGGGAAAAAAAGTCTATAAAATCTACAGCCATTGATGAATATGCTCTAAATCAAAAGACATAACTCAATCATACATTTGGCTTTGATCAATCCCATTTGTTCCCACTTATTCTACCACATGATACTGATATTCGAGCTACTGTTAAACCGTGATTAGTAACTGACTCACCCAGCGTCTTTTCCTTCTACTTTTTACAAAGTTTACCCGCCTTCTTTTTTGGCTCATATGGTGTCCGTAGAATGCTCGGCGTCTCCTCCATGACACGCACCAGTAGGTTATCGATGTAGTCTTCCAGCTCCCTGATGTGGGCGTCCTTCTTTTTCACCACTTCTTTCTGCTTGATGAGTTCCTGCACAACTTCCTCAAAGGATAAGTTGCTGTAGGCGGCCACACTTTCCCGTGTCACCTCCTGAATAAGGACGACAAGAAAATGCTCAGTGTAACCCCAGCACATTTTGAGGTTACACACTTCATTTTCACCATATTGTGCATACATGTGTTTTTGTAAAAGTAGACTAAATTAGCTGAATGGTCTTCTATGAAATGTCAGCGTCTGATAACAAAGGCAAGAGTAAAGATAGCCTTTAAGTTCACATGCACTGCAACAGAGAAAATAGACTAATTAGACGTGTTGGCCTAACATGACATAAACTGTCATGTGTTTATCTCTTGTTCTCTCTTGCTAATAAAGGCTAATTGAGAGTTGTTAAGATGAGACTGTTCTCACAGGATTTGGCACTGACATGTCAATGAATTCTGCTGCAGATGTTGTGATCCAATACTGTCCAACAGTGTTGATAACGAATCGAGAGCAGTTCAACTGCTCTAATGGGATTTAACTTTGACACTACAGCAAGCAGCGAACATCTTGAGATGGTTGTTTCCCCTTTTTTTTAGTTTAAAGCATCTCAAATATGGTCTAGAGAGGGTTCAGGCACAAACTCTAATAAGCCTGCCACAACTTGATAATAAAGATTTCCCCCACAAAAATGGGAGTCTTTGTTTTGAGGGGGAAATGCCAGGCTGCATATTTCTGCAATTAAATGTCAGGCTAATGAATACCAAAATAAGGATGCAACCCAAGCCCAGCTTTGCTCTTTGAGGACAACCTATTTGGACAGAGCAGTGTGGTACGGTATGTGCAGATCATATTGCGCGGGTACGAGAGGGGCTGTAATCGTTTTTAATGAGGGACCACTTTATCGCTTCAGTGCTGGGCATCCTCCCCCGAACGGATAGAGCAGCAAAGCCTTCACCCTGTTTAAAATACCACACTTATCAGCTTCCACTCCCATGCACCATTCAAGCCTCTGCTGCTGGGTAAAGACAATGCAGAAAGACTTGGAGTGGGACTGCTTACCAGGTATCTTATCGCTTCTAACAGCATGGAGGCTACTGTGGGGCAACACAAACCAAAATGAAATATTTGCCACTGAGATTAAATGTCCAATGTAAGGAGGGTTTCGAGAAGAGAGCTCGGTAACCTGTCCCTCACACACAACACAAAAAAAGGCATCTCGCTGAACGATACTGCACTTAAGCCACCTGAGAGGGAATAAGAGAGCTGACAGCCATATGGAAGTGGATGTTGGTTTCACATATAAGCATGTGTACACGAGCACATGTTCTTTCTCTCTCGCTCTCTCTAAAACACACACACACACACACACACACACAGCATAATAATAAGGAGCTTTAGTGGCTGGTGACAAAGGCCTGGAAATGACCATGAACTGGCAAAGTAATGATGACCATTTTTCTGCGATCAGTAGTGAGGAGAAGATAAGGCGCACACTTGGCATTCTCCAGTTGTGTCATTACAGTTTCTAATGAGCTCAGCTTTGAGAATCTAAAAGCTCAGTCCTTTGAAATCTCTCACTGCCCCCCCCCCCCGTGTGTGGTTAATTAGGGCCTTGAAGCGGAGGAAATGGGAGCTGCCATTTCTGCAAGGCACTGTGGCATGCACGGGGGCACATGTGTGGATACAGACAGCCCTCAGCACCCGCAAAGGAAGGTGAGGAAAGCCATTATCAGCATTCTCTTTCTCATTTAGGCATCACTTTAGCAACTACTCCCTCATAAGTACCATTTCTTCGGTGTAACATTCGACAAATTTGAGCTATTTTTAAAAATGGAAATGCAAAATAATTTAAACAAAACACAAACTACAGAGGGTAGAACGTCATGTGCAAATAATGTAAATAATTTAAAAAAACAAATGACATTCTTATGCCTTCTCTCAGCAGAAACCTCCAATTACGGAATCAGCAACACACCACTATGACTGACCTTACAGACAGAAATTTCACACCACTTCAAATTATGATCAGATCAGACATGACGACCGATGTGTGCAGCTGCTAATTAGTTGAATGGCACATCTGAATTTTCAGAGGCCTCAGAGATCAGTGTCACCAGCTGCTATGTCAAATGAAAGTTAGAGTTCTCAATTAAAAATCGGCATGGCACTACACACGAAGTAATGACACAGTCGCAACTGCTGGGGTCACTTCTCTATTTCTTTCCAACAATTTCACGGGCAACAATTTCACCTGACAAATCATTTGCTTTTTACAAGGAGGGTTGTGCTGTGTTTCTTACATGTTTCTTGCCATAGACGTCCTTCTTCTGGCCAAAGGTGATGTCTTCATTTCTTGCTGACTTTTTGTCACTGTGACGCAATCAAAGAGGAAGTCAGTATTCCCATAGAGGCATTACAGTGAAAATTTTGAGTACAATTATCTAATAATCTATTATCTATTCCCTGTGCTAATAAAGCAAATTTGGATATTTATGGTGGCTGATATGCTGTATGTAGAAATTAAATATGTATTATGGCATGTTTTTGCTGCAGCTGTGAATAACTACATCAATAAATATACTTTAAACTGCATTTTTGTATTCACGCACATTAAAAATGACCACTGAGCCACTGTATGACAAAGGAAGCAGTAAAGATGATGGACCTGTGCCTACAGAGATAAGTGGTTAATTGGGTGGTCTATCGCTGCAGAGGATCTCATTACTATAGCTCAGAGGGCTCCGTTATCAAACCAAGGCTCTCTAAAGAGCCACTAATGACACCTTCCACTCTGATAAACCAGGACTTAGCCACTGTGCTCACCAACTCTTTATGTAACGCAGGAAATAGATGGAAATGGCACGGTGGAAATGTTTGAGCAACAATACTTGACAACAGAAAGGGGTATATCAGTTAGTAGATTCTAATCAATGAGGTATTTGAAACTTTATGGGAACGCTGTAACCAATATCCTGTAGTACAGCGGTTGTCCCATGGGGTAGCACGATCACGTTTTGGGAGCGTGAGATGATTTATGGAATATGATGGAAAAACATACAGAAGTGATGTGCTACAAATGTATAAGAACCACGGCTGTACGGGTGCTAAATGCAGATTTTAGACACGTGCGTGGAGGATGCATTTAAGGCATGGAAAAAAATTTATATTTCAGTGGAACATTTTAGGAAATTAGTCATGTTTCTTAGTCACACGCATATTGCAAACTTTGAACAACAAGTTCGAAATCAACAGTCGAAATTGCTAAAATACACCACCAAAACAAATACGTTGCTTGTTGATGTACTGGAGGAGAGATGTGCTTGTGTTTTAACCATACTGAGTTTAAAACTAAAACTACCTGGCTTTGTAGTTGGAGATGAACGGGTTAGTGTCTGCTTGCGAGTCACCACTAAAGGGGTTGGGGGAACGCAGGTCTCCAGAGCTGCCCGAACGCGCCTCGTTGCTGGTCTTGCGGCCTTCCTTCTTTCCCGTCACGCGTTCCAGTAGGCTGACCTTCTCCTTTTTCTCCTTCCGCTCAGCCCGGTCCCACAGCTGCCCGTGTTCCCCCTCAAATGGGTTGCGGTTGCGTGGGAGCGTGGCATACTTCTGTGGCAGGGTGTCACTGATATCAGTAAAAGGGTCATTGTGTGCCTCGCCATCCTGGTAGCCTGGCACCTCGCTCTGGGAACGCCTGTGAGGGCCGCCTGTACTCCCTGGAGGAGAAACCAAAAGTAATAATAATCACAGTTATCTCAACTGGCATAACAAAGTAGTACAAGTAGTATATCAATTTGTGACAGTTATAAAACATATCTATGCAAATAACTAATCACATAATGATAAGAGGTCAAATATGTGATTATTTCGTTTTAATTTGTGTGATCTTCAGTGACAGAACTTGGGATTATCTAATCATGATAAAAATGTATAATCAATCACTGATTTTATGTCATGTCATTTGATGTTATTTTCCAGGTTGGCATTTGGGCGCCTCCAACTCATACCACACCACAAAAGAAACATTTCATTAGGAGGCAAGGTATAATAAGCAGTAAGGACAGCTTGTTATATTATTTATACCCTTCAAACATGCAATTGTGCCCCCCTACCTACAGATCTTTAGACAGGTTCCCCTCCCCTGCATGCCAAACTGAATAATCACAAAGACGCTCGTAAGATAAGTCAAAATCATCATAATGTAACTGCCTCAGATAGCTGTGCAGTGGAGATCAGACAGTCAAGTGAGCTGACTAATGCTTATTTGGCTTTTATGAGTATTTGAACATTTAGAGGCCAAGAGTTAAGTGGTTGGTAATGAATATCAGAATATAAAGATTTTTACCGATTATTAAACACACATCAGTCCAACCCTTTCTCACCCATCCTTCTGTATTTTCGGATGCTACACAATGCAGGGCAGTATAAGTGAGTAGCTGCTGGCATTTCGGGACGGAAAAACAAAAAGCTTAATTCTTTAAAGCAAAACAGCATTTTCTATCATCATCATTATGAACTTGCTTTGCATTGTTTACTAGTCAACTATGTCGGATCGTGTACTGCTGTTATTGTGAAAATTGTGACTATTGTTTGCATCACTTCCAGCTCCAGTAACTCAACGACAGAGGGGGCAAATAGAAAGCTCAGGCCAGTTTTACACTGGTTAGCAACAGAGAAAAATGAAGGCCACAGACTGATATGAATGACTTAAATATCTATCTTATTTAGTTACGGTTTATACACCTTCTATTGTAAATATTTTGATATATATATATATCCCTATAGGTCTGTGTCTTCTATCGACCTCTACTGATAGCCACTAGAAATTGCAACAGCATCCACAAGTTCTTCCCAATAAGAATAGGATATTTAATTTAGACCAGGAGACACAACACAATGCAAAATAGTATCATTATGACACTGCTCTGTCATTTTAGTGCTTGAGAATGAGTTCTTTTATCCTTCATACATAGCTGAATTCTTTGAGACAGCCTCTTGCTTGCACCACTGTCCTGCATCCACGACCAGTTTCTTTACCTGGTAAAGACACAACTGGTGCTCTTTCAGAAACCTTAACCCATGCAGCAATAACGGTTACCCCTTTGAGATAGAAAACATTTATTTATTTATTTAGCTGCCAAAAATAACAAATACATACAACATATCTTAAAAATGGAGGCTTTGGTCCTCACCACTCTCTTCTATGGAGTTCATGGAGTCCAGTTTGGGCCGAAAGTGGGTTCCAATGAGATCTGACATGGAATGGGCCGCAGAGAGTTTATGGGTCCCAGCGAGTAGTGGTCTCTTGACCTTTGCTTCGGGCTGAGGTTGTGGATCTGGAGCGAAGGACTGACGATTAGGCTCGGAGTCGCACACGGCAGAGCGGGGCAGGATGGCTGAAGATGTGTCAGAAAAGCCGCTGTCATTTTTGCGACCCTTCATCTTGTCCTTAAGTTTGGAAAAAGGAGAGCGGGGCTTTTCCTTCATGGAGAGGTCAAACATGCTGGCTGTCATGTTGTTCCTCATGAACTGGATGCTGACTTGGATCCGGCCCCGCTCTTTTCTTTTCTTCCCCGGCTTGGACTCCAAAGCATACCAGCTAAAATGAGAGTGGAGGAAGCTTAGGCTGAGCAAATTCAATGAAACAACTTTTATAAAAAGAGCAGGATTTATGAAGATCTTCAGGACTTAATTACTTGTAAGTCAACATAATTCAGGAAGACAGGTATACAAAGTCAGAATGTGTCATTACACTATCAAACAATATGACAAATGGAAAAAATAGCCACTAACTACTTCTTTGTGGACGCCACAGAAAAGGTTAATTTGAGCAGACTAATCCAGAAGCTACACACAAATGCAGGGGCTTAAATCGTTTGAACTTTTTTTTGACACGAGTCAGAATACAATTTATCATTCAGAGGATAAACATTATTCTTTGCAAACTGAACATAAGAAATAGCCTGCTGCTGAATAACAGACCATTTCAGGCTGCTTTTGGGCTCCTATTTGTTTAACCTCTCTGCTTTTTCAACTGGAAGTAATGGGATTTATGCCTCCACTCGGAGCGAAATAATGTGGCATTTGCACAAATCTGGCCTTTGTTCAGAAATACGACGACGAGCAAGTGGAAACTGCAGAGCCACGTCACAGCATGGCCGAACAGTCCATACATGCTAATGAGGCATATCCTCTGTTATAGGGCTTGTGACAATGTCCTTTAGGAAACCTGCAGCAGGATGAACCAACCATCATTGTGCAGTTTGAGCAATATAATCAATGCTCCATTTTAAACTGAATTGACTTAAATGTAACATAAGTCAAAGTCAACATCATATTTGCTTAAATGTATTTGTTTTCATGCAATTAACTGCTGTTTTTTCCTGAATGTCAATGGACAGTTGTAGCAAGGCTTGAATTCCAGCATGAGGATTCAGTTATCAGTTCAATCCAAAAAGAAAAAAGTACTGGTATAAGCTTTATTTAAAATGCAGCTGTTGAATGCTATTCTGAAGTGTCTAGCTCGTGGCTCGGGAGCCCAGTCATGAAAGGCCTTGCTGGGTCCGATTCACAGGCTGTGCGCCGCGCTCAGTCTGATCAGCAGCCACAGCATGCCGCTGCTGTGGGGCCGGGACTGCACCTCACATGTGTCTCAAGGCCAAGATAAACCTCCCTGTGCTTGGAACCACAATCCTCCCACTCGGGCCCGGACCTCTGGGAAACTCCTCACAATCAACAAACACAGGTGTGCGATAATTATGGGCTGCCTACTCAGATATCAAGGCGGACTTTCCTCCCCAATATGTCAGTTCAAAAACATTGCGGATGGGCCACGGTGAACACAGACCCACTGTGGAGTGTGGATATAGTACTGAGGGTCCCGACGTCATTGTCAAGTATGTCTGCAGTGTGGGATTAGGCCAACGGGCAACGTGAGTGTATCCATTACAAAACCTCTGCTGACAAAGTACACAGCCTGGAGGTGCATCGCTCAAGCACTTAAAACAAATAAAACCCAAGATTATAACATACTGTGATTCTTCCAACTGATGGGCAAAGAGGAAGTGTGCTAATGTCTTTCCACGCTGAAATGTGCAGTGAGCTAATTAACACCAGATCCAATTTGATTATTCTGTTGCTGTCTGCTTATTGTACTGTTAAAAAACATGTGTTGGACATTTTGTAAGGGTCAACACCCCTACGTTTAGCCAAATATAATACTGCCTCTTCCTCTTACAGTACGATGGTTTAGTTTAATCTACATTTATTCAGTTCCTCTAACTGTTCAATGTCTTTTTACAGTAACTTTACTTATCCAAGCATGCACTATTCATGGGGTGGGAAAACAGCCTAGACAAGTCACCTGTTAATGAAAGGGCTGACTCAGTTAGACTGACACCCAGTTCTGGCCACCAATATCACACCTACATGGAAAAAAAAGTCTCCACTTCACCTGACTTGCATTCCTTTTGTGCTGAGGAAGGCACCCAGAGCATTCAGACATCACAAAGAGAAACAGCCAACAGGTCATTTGTTTTCAACACCACCTTTGAAAACCAGTGTATGCACAGGAGTGACTAACAAGACATGTTTGGCCAGCTCCACTAGTTTCAATTAGGCCAACTGGTGCTCACCATGTCGGCGATTAAGCTAAAAATAATCTCTCAACAATGCGGGCCAATTCATTGCTAGGCCTCAAACAACAGAACGGTCGATAAGATGGAAAGGTTCGACCAATCTGTGGTCACTAACTGAGCACAAGTGTACCATCTCATCACTGACAGTTGTGTTAGAAGTTTAATACCGAATCAGAAACCATCTGGTGTTTCTGTCCGTCCAGTTCACCTACTTAGCTACAAGCAATTCAATTCCTGCTCTTTAATAGAAAACAGATCTATCTAATAAAATTTATTTTTGAAACAAGTACATAAAGTGAATAAAAAGACAAAGCAATGGTGTTTAAATCATGTGGTGTAAAAGGAGTGAGGTCATAAACCTAATTGAGAGCAGAGTACAGAATATAACAGACAAAACACAACACATTGCCATTAGGTGTAGCTGGGTGTAATGTGGCAATAACACATGTAGAAAATGTGACAAAGAACAACTAATTTAGCCCATGCTGTAATCCACTTATGACTGGAAAAGTTCTGCAAATATTTCCCACTTCCTCTCAAAAATGTCCATTCCTCTACCAACAGCACGCTGATACATGACCTTATGCTGGATTTGCGACGGACTCGACTGTTACAAAAGATAAATAGCTGAAAGATCCCATATTTCACGATGCCAACAAGACAACTCAACTCAGTTTAGTGGCATCCAAATACAACAGACACAGGACCCAGTGTTCACCTTTCAATTACTATACAAACTAATCCAGAAGCTCACCAGCTTGGAATTTTAGTTTTTCTTGCAACAAGTGTTCTATCATTCACATATAAATCAGCAAGTATTGTCATGTAAGAATAACACTGCGGCTCTGCATGGTATTTCGACATTTAGTGGCTGTAATGCTGTAAACTAATGGCATCGCAATGACAGTATAGATAACACATGAATGATTAATGGTTGCCTTAAATTTCACATTCCATTTTCATTGACTTCATGCTGCCTTGATAATCCAAAGGTATCTCCATACTGCCAAAACATGCTGTCATACAGAAAATGATAATAAAACAGAGCAAAACTTTATGGGGAGAATTTTGCATCAGACATTAAAAAACAGAAATGGATGCATATCGCTGAAAAGTAAAAGCAATGACAGCCTTTAACACATTTTAAATGTATTAATTGTTATGAAATGATGTGCCTTGAGGTGAGATCTTGGACTTTACTGCTAAAGTATAGGATACTCACTCAGTTTTCTTCCGCTCCTTGTTATCAAAGATTTCATTAAGGTTGATGAACCTCTGACCCAGAAACTTGTCCATCCCAACCAAGGACCGATGCATCACTATAAGGCAGAGTTCATACACTTCTGGGTTGCCCACCAGAAGTAAACCAGGTAATTCAAAGGAGGCTTCTTCTCTCCAGACAGGGTTAAGCGTCTTCTCTGCCACTGATGTTGAGTACTTCTCTTTGCCCAGCTGGATGATAGTGTAGGCATCATTGGTGCCATTTTTGCCCTTGGGCTGTAAACCAGTTGCTTGAAGAACAGTGGCTTGGACATGGGTTGGAAACCACTTTTGAGACTGCTCACCCAGTGACATCATCAGCACTGGTTATCAACCGAAAGCCATTCAAAACTAGCTAAATGATAATGTATGTAGTTAGTTTTTTTAGTGTGTGTAACGCGCAAAGAGCAGCAAACATGATTCACTATAGATTGTTGTCCGTGCCAATGTGGTTTATGTGCCTGCAGTAGCAATGATCACAAGTCTGACAAACTCAGCAAGCCTCATCTTCTGTCAAATCACAGATGTCCAAGCTACTGGTGGTGAGTCATCTGAAAAAAACAAAGAAAGAAACAGAATGGCATCAGTATCTTTCCCAGAACCATGTCATGACTCATGTGGGTGCACAGGGAACACTGACTGAACGCCAGCTAATAACTTCAGCCATATTTGTCGCCAGTCGAATGCAACAACATGTGATTTCGAAGTTATGACAGGAAGATTAGATTGTGCTATATGATTTTTAACAGTATCCATAAATACATAAGCCTCCCTAAACTGGAGTATCAAGAAAGAAACTGATTATATCATCCAGTGACACATTTTGGTGTTGGTCCATTGTCACTGAGTTAGTGACTGACTCAGTGGGGTGGTGGCATGGCTGATTCATATATTACATCCAAATAAATCATACTCATAAGAAAAATGTACTTATGTTCAAATAAAAATACAATGAGAGGCAACAAAGTCTCTTTGTTCACTGCTTAAGAGCAAATTCTCATCTCCACATGACTCATCTCTGAAGTCTCTGTCTCGGCTGATCAACTTAATGAGAAACTGGGTTTAATTCACAAATGTACAAGAAACCTCATCTGTATTTTACAGAAGCGACAAAGCCACGTGAATTCTATTTGGGTGGAATTCACCTTTTAGCGAGCATCTTTCCACACGTTTGTCATAAGGTTTAACTGACTACTACGGGCTAACTCGTGCATTAAATCAACTTTAAACACTGCCAGGCAATATTAGCCGATGAGGTTTACATGGAGCTTTGCTATTGTTACATTCTGTGAGGCTGCAGGACAACGTTAGCAACATGCTGCTAGCTACGGAGCTAGCAAGCACACAGAGCATCACACACACAGAGCTGCTTACCTCGGTGTCATTTTCACCGACACCAGAAGGACAGTCAGCACTTCAGCTCAACCGAGACTGGCTTCACGAATACATTCATGCGATGTTTTCTTGGGCAAAGGCCAGCTAATGTTAGTCGTCGCTGCTGCAGTTGCTACCCACTGCAGACGAGCGGCGGCGGCGAGCTTTACTTCCTAGTCTGACGTCACTTCCACCTCACGTTCAAACGTTCAGTCACAAAAGGTGGTCGCACGCGGTGACGCACGCGCACGCGACAAACTGTGGCTATAAAGGTGTTAAAATGTAGACAAGAAACCTAAATAGTTGAGGTGGAACCTGTGTAGAAAATAACACGAATAAAAGAAGAGCAAAGTTATGTATTCCACTGTCGCTGCCGAGTCGTGGGCATTCTGCACAGGTAAGCAGTAATGGCAGGCTATAGGAATTGTTTTAGCTAACAAACTCTCCTGTGTAAGATATGGTTAGGTGTGTGTGCCTGTACTCTGAGGGGGTAAATCATACAAACATGGGAAGTGCTTTTGTCTCATGAGTGGGACAAGGAGGTGCAGATAAGGGGTTCACTTGAATGAACACAGACATGCTTGTCACCCCACTTGACAAGTGCATCTTAACCAAACACACCTGCCTATGTTGGTTTTATCATTCCGCCACAACCAGTGCAGTATGTACACACCGCTGGCCCGAGGCTCCGGCTGGGCCATCCATCAAACTGAGATTATTGCACTTATCTAGAGTACATCTCCGAATGAAATGCTAAGGCTTAGTGAAATATTAGGCTGTACAAAAATGTGAGTCAGATAGCATTAATACATTTGAGGATCTCACCCTCATGTTTTGCATTAGCTGTTGGGATAAACATTAGGTGAATAATTACAGTACAATGTCACTTTGTAACTATAAAGGATGTGGAAAAATGTTGTCTATATGTATCATAAAAGTAGCTTTTTAGATCACCTATTATGAATTGGTAAAGTAAAAACCTATTTTCACCACAGCATTTAACTAAAGAAATAATTGATAAACATGTACATACAGCATGTTTTAAACTTTTATTTAAAATCTGAGACATCTTCAGGTTTATGTTTCATCGTATTCAAATACAATAACATTAAAACCCCAAAACATCCAGTTGTCCCATTTTATTTCCCCTTAAATAGCAATAAGAAATGACCTTATTCCACACTGTCTGACTGTATTATTTGTGCTGCACTAGCTTGTTCCAACTCTGCATTTAAGCTATATGATGTTGACGTAGATGGAAATATAAAAATCTAAGGCTCTGTGTTTGTTTTTTTATGGCTGCGCCACTTAACTAAATATATTCTGTTATATTCTAGACATCTTGTACCTCATTTTACACACATTTCCTCAAAGATCAGCCTGGTATATTTGGTATGTTGTGAAAGGAGAATTTAGGGTTGTGCAATATGATGATATTTAAACTGTAAGATGATATAAATGTGTCAAAGATACCATCTATACCATTAATACCATGTTGGCTGTCCCTTTCCCTCTGGGTGTAGGCTCTCGTGGACAATGTTGTGAATCAGTGAGCAGGCCTGAAGAAGATTTCACAAATGTTTAATTTACTTGATTTAATAAAAACAGACATTGTTTTGTCCATAAACTGTTTTTCGATGACAAGAAAGCATTTTCTTGCTCTTGAGTGTATGGTGGCCAGCTTGGACAAAGTATGATGTCAAACCAAAACCCCAAAGACTATAACAAGTCCACTGAGTTTTGTTTACAGTCCCAGTCTAAGGGTGGAAAATGCTTAACCCGCTTTAAATATTCACACTGCGCAGCTCCTGGTTGACTTCCAAGTGTTTGTGATTTATCCTATCCCATCACTGCTCACATTCCTTTTCAGGAATATTTTATTATCTGTTGTGGTTAGCAGTGTCAGGTTGAGCTGAATGAAATAACTGCCACAGGCATGCATATACACGGCCAGGGTCATGACACTCTTCCTTAATTTGACAATAAGTCAAACACTTTCATATATTACCTCTATAGGAACATAATACCACTGTACTACTCCTTTGTGAGATAAAACATGAAAGACGCTGCATTCCAACATCACCTGCATCTTTTATTACTCTCCTCTAGTAGAGAATACATTGGTGCATTTAAAAACAAAACCTTGCGCTATAAATTAGAGAGTAGTAATGTAAGGACCCGGTCTACTTTCTGAGGGAACAGCGCTGAAGGTCATAAACTGTCCAACATGGAAGTGAACCTGCCTGCATGGCCGGGCCCACATGTTGAACCATATTAGCTGTGGCCCCTAACGGCCACATCCACTCTGTGCACATGGTTCTGGTTTAGGCCCCTTTCTTCAACACTATATAGGTTGTATTACATTTATTAAACACTTTAAAAAATCTCTGGCTGCAAGATTGTCCATCTGTTGAGGACAAGAGAAGCTATATGAAAGAAGCTTGAGGTGCAGCGGGGAGAGGGGAAACAGTTGTGATGTCAGTGCTGGTCTTAATGTGGTGCAGGTCGAAGTTCTGGACAGATGACTGATTTAAAAGGTATAGCTTTTAGCCGAGTGAACAGTTAGATCACAGATGAATTTTAATAAAAAAAGAAGGAGAAAGGCACACAAATCACCTCTGCTTTGCTCTCAGGAATGTTTTTGTGCGCGCCTTTGATATATAGGTGCAGATGTGCGACTGCAGCTTGACGAGCAGAGCTAAAAAGGGCTGCTAAGCTGGGGCAACATGTCAGCCCGGTGACTCCCTAAAGGCCTTGTTTTCTACCTCGTAACCTCAAAAAGAGCAAGTGAAACTAACACTACAGTACTACTATCGCGAAACTACAACATCCACAACTCGCCGGTCAGTGAGCCTTCTGCGCGGTTCTTGTTAACAGACTAATTTTTTCCGAAACAAAAAACAAGTGAAGAAAAGGAACATCTAGAGAAGCAATGGGGAAATCTACAGCTGCTGCTTTAACCAGCATTTTGATTAGATTTGGTGAATTCTTCATCAAGAATCAACACGTACCAATCAAGTAAGGGAAAAAAAACACAACAATCCAACAAATTCTGAATCTAACCATCCAAATGAGCAGCGACTTGCTTGAGCAGCAGGTGTCTATCATACTGTGTACACAGCTCTCTACTCTGCAACCCATAATTACACATGGTGCCCTCTGTCTTGGTTTACCACATTTGACTGTGCTACTAAAGCGAAGTTGTGTAAAATCTCTTTTCTGCCTTTGCAGGACCATGTAAATGTCAGGGTGTGTTGTGGTACGATTGTTGTGTCTGCATTGTCAGCGGTGGCAGCTCCACTACAGTTATGCCACGTCCACAATTCTATTTGTGATTTTCTTGGACAGAGGCTGTAGGTGCAGCTGAGGAGGGACGAGTGTTTAATTTTGGTGACCTCGGGACTGAATGTGTGCTTTTTGCTGTGCAGTTTTGTTCAGTTCAAGTTCTGCTGGACAATGAAGCGATATCCCCTCCAAGCTTGACATATTGGTCTACGAAAGACTCGATTAGCCCCTTGGTTTGGAAAACGTTGTTACCCCAAGTGACAGAATTGAGTATCTCAAAGTTGTATTTTGTTCAACAGTGAGCCTAAAATGGAGCTCGGTGCTGCAACAGCAATGAGGCAGGCGTTGTACATTCCAGCCCTCGACTCTGGTCATGAGCTCTGGATAGGGACTGAAGGAATGAGACCCAAGCGGCTTGGTTTCAGAGGGTGTCTAAGCTCACCCTCAGGGACAGGGCAAAGTAGCTGTGAATAGGCCCTCTGCTCCTTCACATTGACATTTCTATTTCTGTGGAGTGTGTGTATATCTGTGGAGGTGATGCATGTTTGAATGTTAATTATAAGAATTTAACAAAAGCTTTCCTGATTAGAGGCAGCCACACTTCAGTGATTTATTTAAGACACCATTAATAACGGTGGACGTTTGTATCAATACTGAGTTTCTTTTTTACGCAATGCTTAGATGCTTTTCAGTTCACACATAGGTACCATCTATCTGCAGCCACCTTCTCATACACATGCTTGCTGTACCCACAATCTCTATATATATTTGATTGATTTGGTCTTGTAGCTGTTTTTGAGGCGCTAACATTACTCTCCATCTCTCTGTCTCTCTGTTCTTGATTATTTCGTCATAAAAAATTAAATGTTAGGACTTCAATTCAATTCAAATTAGGACTGATACATTGTTAAAGTCAAGCTCAATAAATAATCAGAGACATTCTGAAACGTATATATATTTTAGTTAGGTAGCTAGTTATATTATTCATTTTGTCGTGCGCGTATAAGTGCGCGGCCCACATGGATGTTTTTGTCAGACGTGAACATAACCTCTTACATATAACGTTACATTGCAAACAAAGAACTTTGTCTTCTGTCAAATCAAATCTGTCACAAAAAGCAAAGCTCAAGTTTATTTTTAGAGCTAGCCATCCATCCATCCATCTCATCAGAAATGGATGACTAAAACGTGTGTAAACTGAGCCTTTTCTCTTCAGGGGGACCATTGAACCTGCCTCTTTCTATAGCTAACATGCCCGAATGTAACTGTGCACACACAGATCTTTTACTTTCACGTAAGGCTCCACACTGATGAAGGTTTTTACCAACAAACTTCATCCTCTTTTCTTTTCATCATCTTTCCTATATATCTACTATCACTGCATGTGCTGCACTTTCTGGGAATAATGTCGTATCATCACATTTTGTTGTGATGTTGCAGTCTTAAATGGACACATGCAAATGTGAAGTGGAGAAAACATTTGAGGTTAAGTATGGGTTTTTTTAAAGACACTATACTTTCATATACTAAATGCAAGAAAAGACATACAGACAGTAGCCCTACGGTGTCCCTGTAGGCCTCTAAATTAGTGCATTCTTACATGCACAGTTTAATGTCAGCAGCACACTCTGAGGTTATGTTAAGCAGGTCAGGGGAACAGGTGTCCGTCCTGCACCAGCATGAAAAGACTCTACCCGGGCCAGAGGAAGCACCCACATGTGTATGCCCTGCAGTCAGCCCCGTACAGGATGAAATAATTCATCAGAACTGTTCAGAAGAGACACTGTGAGGCAAAGTTCAGAGGCATGCTAATGACAAGAGCATGTTAGCAGAGAGTAGGAAACCTGTCAGCTCTGAATGAATTGGGAACGGCAGAAAAGAGGTTAGGCCATTTCAAACCTCTTATGTCTTTGTATAATCCATGTAGAGGGCTTGCAAATGTCCAGAAGAAATTGGTGGTTTTGCAGCACATGGTTCATGCATTTATGTTGGCTCTCTTGACTGTTGTGGATGTCAGTCCCACAGTTCCACTACAGCGCAGCCAGTTGGATATCCCAAGATCAAAAATGTTGCTGCTTATTTGCAATCAATGCTATCTTTTCATTTGAAAATATAACACATGGACTACTTTATTTTGTAAAGTCCTGCTGCTGAAGACAGAATTGTGGAATGCATAGTGTACTGGCATTTGCATAGCCAGTAGGTGTATGTGTATGTATCTTAACGGTTACAAGCGGCGAAATGTAAAACACACGTTGCATTTGGAGAAACTGCGCATTAAAAAGCTATAAAGTAGTGCTATACAGAAAAAAAACGAGTGGGATGTATCATTACATTTACCAGTCTTCAAAGCTAGAAGCAGAATGGAATCAGCTTATTACCAGTTTCTACAAGGATAAACATCCCACACAGCTACTCAGTCTGCACAGTTTTATAGCAATTTGCCTATATTAAGTGTCAAATTAACATTTTCCTCTACACACATATACACATTTAACACAATGTAGCAAAGTCAGACCTGCGTATAGATGAGATGAAACTTGAATGGTTCCTGTAGGGACACTGCAGCTGAAAACTGAAGCCACGTAATAAATGACGATTGGGTTTGTGTAAATAAGTATGACAACTAGATGTAAATGTGTGAATTATCTGCACATTTTGGAAGAATCCTCAGATTGAACTACGTGTGCATGTGTCATCTAAATTGAATTGCAATTACACAGTGAATTAAACAGATACGGTAGTTTAAGTCAAATAGTCCATATATTACAAATTACAAAAATGCACGTGGATAACTATTTTGGGGGCTACTCTAGATTTTGTTAAATAACACATTTGTTGAATACTGGATGAAAGTTTTAGGAGGAGTACCTGATAAGCAAAGTCTCACAGTTCACACAGTTCATGGGGCAACAGGTGAAGGGCTTTAAAATGGCCAGTTTTTGGTCTTTTGGAAATCTGTATGATAGTTATTGAGATATCCTGCAAACAACATAACTAATGGGGATGGAAGCGTGTTTCATGTTTGTATTGTAATACCAACTTATCAACTAAATTCACTTTACAGATGTTACTTAAGATTAGTTAATGTCAGTCCAGCTTCATTTCCCAAATGAATAGAATTAAAACGATAAACCTGGTACAAAATGAATGCACTACTTTTAAAGAGCTGCGACAATGTTTTCTGTTTAATAAGAATAATGCGGGCGATCAGAGACTGCGCAGCTAGACATCACTGTCGATGTGTGTATGCGAGTATTGAGTGAATGATATTTATATTAAAAAATGTAGCTGTAGGTGATCAATTAAAATCAACTGACAACCGTTTCCTATAAAATATAATTGTGCATGCTTAAGTCTTATGGTGCCATGATCTACCAGACATGTGTGAATAACGTATAGATGACTTTGGTGGTTTTCACTCAGCGCAGTCTCCCTAAAATGTTTCTTAAAGACTGTGTTTGTGTGCACAGTATGCAGTGAGATGGAGATGAAGAGTCTCGACAATTTCACAAAAAGTTGCAGGTGCATAG
The DNA here is from genome assembly GCA_036023855.1 of Gadopsis marmoratus. Lineage (NCBI taxonomy): Eukaryota > Metazoa > Chordata > Actinopteri > Centrarchiformes > Percichthyidae > Gadopsis > Gadopsis marmoratus. The sequence continues at coordinate 83,827 of JAVQJF010077309.1, read as the reverse complement.
TTACACTGTAACAGCGTTAGCAATTGATGCCGAAAGCCTGGAATATTGCCCTAAATGTTTCCATGGCAGCATGATGGTCATGAATGAAAAGATAATGTCCCTTCACCTTTGGGTGATACATGTCCAAAAAGATGACCTTTGTATTCACTCTGCTAAAGGCCAAGAAAGTGTGACCATCTACGACCTGGAATGACACATTGGAACAGATTACACTATGAATGACAGCTGCCATGATCCGCCATCATGGATGCCAGCACACCTATACCATTGGTGATCAAGAGTTGAAAACACATCATGTAATCCTCCCCCCTACGACTCCCACAGGATGAAACTCTTATGTTTTCAGACCCAAAATAAAAAAAAATGAATGTTTAATGCCTGTTTTTGTGTTCATGTTTGACTCTCTTGCAGCAGAATTGAGATACCAGGAAGCAGGAAACACGTTACTTGGAGTCGCCGGCGTCTGCTGAAGGTATCTGGTCATCGTTCCCTGGAGTCGTTCCTCACTCAGGTCAGACACACTGCCGCTCTGTCATCACTCCTCTTGTTCTTCTTCCTCTCCAGGACGCATCAATGGTGCTTTTCAAATCTCCGCACACTAACATCTTCACATGGGTCTTCCAGATGTTGTGACCGCAGCAGCTTTAGCATGTTCACCTTTCTTTTTTTAGCACAAGTCCATTTCTTTTGACAGTTGGCCAGAGAGTGTATTGTAACTGATCTCAGCCCTCACACGTCTCTGAGGCGAAGATATATTGATAATCGGGAAATCATTTCTACATCGTCACCGTGACAACAAAGGTCAAGGTCTGTGATGGAGAAACGCTGAAGTATTGTCTAATTTTTGCGTCACATCAACCACAAAAGGTTACCTAGATGACATTAAGCAGAGCTGACATCTCTGATTGGCAAATTGAGGCTCATGACCTTTAATACTGTACTGCGATATCTTGATATTAAAATGACTCATTTTAGTAGATCTTTGTTGGCATTCGTTAAGCATTAAGGTGTGCTAGACATTAATATTTAAGTCAGCACAGTTACCTTAGCAGCATCTGGAAAGGAAGGACGCTAATGTCTTTCATGTCATTGCTGCTCCTCTTACACACACACATACACTTGTTAAAATAGTTCGTGTTCAATGGAAAACCAGAGACTTCATCAATGAACATGTGGCAAATTAAGTGTATGAAAAAATCCCAATCAAACTCAAGGCACATATTTTGATGGCACACCTGACATTTAATCCCTTAATTTTGAATTGATCCTCATAACAACGCTATGCACTCTAAGCCCTTCCATCTGTTTGTAAATAGCTACCAATTTTCAATTATGAATATGTTAAAAAGCTCATTCTAATGCCTGCAACAAAAAAAAAAGAAGTAACATTCAAACATGGATTTTGCCACAAATATGCTATTTTCCAGTAGAAAGGCCAATTTGATGCTCATCATGTGCCCTGGTGTACCTAAGAGCTGTTTAAAGAACATCAATGCAAAGAGGGATTAAATATTCCTGTATTTTGCTAATCATTTATGAAATGCATAATTATCTCAGTCGCTTGTTGAGTGGATTACGAATCATTGATTCTCTCTCTCTCTCTCTCTCTCTCTCTCTCTCTCGCTCTCCGTCTCTCTCAGTATATACATATATATATATATATATATATATATATATATATATATATATAGTGTCTACCTAACCCTTTCAAACTCCCCAATAGAAATATTCTGGATAATACGTATGTATATTGTTGGCAGAGCTGCACTCCGGTTCATATTTCATGCAATGTGAATGACTAATCCATAAAATGTGTGGGTGGGATGATTAAAACAGACACCAGCACTGAAAAATATGTTTGCTTTGAAACTCTGAATGTGACACGAACATGTGACACTGAATAACTGGCAGAGAATGGGACCCTGTGTAGATTTAGAACTCAGAAACGCAGTTTATGACTAATTGTGTTAAGTGACAATAAAGTGCATTTTTGTTCCTGGGATAATAAGCTTTTTAATGCTGCGAGGGTGATTGTGGAGGCTCTCCTGGGCTCCGCTGCTTTTGGAGTGAGCCCTCTAGCTCTCCCATGGGGTAGCAGCGCTTGTTACATGCAGCCTGCAGGCCAGAAGAGAGGAGGGAAGGCAACACTTGTTAAGAAACCAGCATGTGTACAGAAACAGTTGCTACTGCTAAACAAAGTGTTGTTTGGCTAAAGCTAAAGGCACATTACAGTATCATTCTCAAACGATATCAAAGTTCCTCCTCACATGGAGAAAAATGGCTATTCACTTCCTTTCTAGCAACTTATTTTGTGCACATTTTACACTTTTGATCCATTTGGTTAATAAATGCACAACTTCATGAGCTCATTTTTGTTTTACAATCAAGAGTGAAGTCTTGGTAGAGATGATGTGCATTTTAATAATCACAGGGGGTAGTACTTACCTTTTAAAGCATCTAAATCATCATTGCAGAATTGTCATATTATTTTGAAAGCCACACAGCAGCATTTGTCAGCCCACTATAACGCTATATATCAACTGGGTTTTTGTTGTCGGTGGAGTTCATTTGTATTTGGCAGATGTTGTCATGACTTCTTAGCCTGTTCTCCTTGAATCATTTTGCGGTTTTTAACTAAAGAGTTTTTGGTCATAGATAATTTTGGCCTCTTTGTGGCTTTAAACAAGCTCACATTCATTCTCATAAATGCGTCCAAATTTCATTCAACCTAAAAAAACTAAACAAAGAAAACCCCTCATTTATAGCATTATTTCTAATTGTGAATAAATAAGTTAAAGTAGTCTTCCATGAAGTTTCTATTCCCCCCCTACGTGTAGTAAGGATTTTACAAGGGTCCAGGGGGCATGTTACTTATGTATCAGCTGGATAATTAATCAGTTTTTGAAAACATCTTTTTATAATGTAGCCGAAATGGATTCAAAGGGAAGAAAACTATTATTGGGGTTGTTGCGGAAGCGGGAAAATTCGCTTCAGAAAGAGAAGGATTTTGGAAAAGCAGAGAACCAAACAGGAGGCGGCGAGGAGAGCGGGAGAGAGTAATTACTTGATGTAAAGGCCACAAACAGAGCTCCTGCTGTCGCTGAAAAATCAAATCTGTCAGCAATTAGAAGGAGGCCAAGCAGCACTTGTCAGCGGACAATGGGGCAAGAGGAGAGGGGGTTAGCAATTATTAGAGCTGATAAAGTACCTTTATTTATCTAAACAGCAGGTTAGTTGCCCAATCTCCTCCTTTGTCACTTGTTGCTTATGTGAAAGGGGCACCACTTAATCCGAATAGTGTTCCTTGTGGCAACCAATGGGTATTATGCCCGGGCCAAGAGCTGGAGAGGGCTGCTTTTCAGCGTAGTGCAGAATAATCCAGGGGTTGATCTCATGCTCTTGCAATGCTTCCTTTGCTCAAAGCACTGATCAGGATCCCTTACGTTTGAAGCTATTAAGAAGTTTGGGGGGAGGGTGGGGGGGGCACTAGTCTAAAACATGTAGTCATTTTGAAAGACTTGTGCTCCTTGAAGGGGCAAAAGCCCATGGAGGCTTGGAGAAGGGATTTGAGATGTGTGGGGCTTATTTTCATTTAAATCCAACTGCAAATACAGTCCACAGTATGCACTCAGTGGTTCTCACAGAAATATATCAGCATCATGTAAACTTGGGAAGACTCCCCTTTGTTTAGTTAATGAAAGACTCGGAAAAATGTTATTAAATGGTGGCTCAGGGGGGAATGTTTTGGAAGCAACAGGCTCTTGTTAGTCGTCGCTAAGAATGTAAACTTCTCAATTAGTGTAAGATCAACATTTCATACTTTGAAATTTATGAGAGGAAAGAAAAATCACAAGTTCTCATCTAAGGTTTTGACACGGTTGGAAAATGTGTTAAGCCAGTTTAATGACAAAATATAATGATGCAAATAACAGATTTAGCTACCGCGCCATTTTTAACAGTACACATAATGTCTGCGTTGACTAAAGCCCTTCCTTTCATATATGTTGATATTTATGATGCATGCTCTGAGACGTTTATTATTTATTTTCCCCTAAAAATACATTACAAAGTTACAAAGTTTCTTGCAGTTTGTAAAGTTTCCTGAGTGCAAACCAGTTTAATGTGTGCCCTGTTTCCTGTGTTAGCTCAAGCAGCGCTACAATTACGCCAAATGAACATCGTAATGTTTTCTCATGGTGTCTATTAAAAGGTCAAATTTGTTCGTGCAGTTAATTGCATCAGTATCTCTCAGGTGCAGAGCGCAGAAGCTTCACCGCAGTTTTACATCAAGCAGCAAGAATAATTTAAGTTTGATAAGACAGCAATACTGTGAGGAAAGAAACGGGGTGGGGTGACCATAAATTTATTTGATAAGTTGTTAAGTTTATGGTTCTTTAAAATAAATTTCACATGGAAGAAGTCGTGTTAATAATCAAGACCAAACTGAGAATTAAACTCTGTAATTTGCTGATGACGTGAATTCGTTCCATTAATGGCGTGTGTGTTTGCAATGTTTCCAAGTTGAACTGTGGAAGTTGAGAGCTGGGAAACATCAACTCAAATGTGCAAATGTGGTTGATAACTCTTGTGCTGACATAGGCTAATTTCCTCAAATGCCCTTAACTGGAGAAGGAATTAATATCAACTTCACTCTCAAGTGCTCTGTTGTTCAATTAAAATTCAAATGGGAATTTGTATTGATAATGTTTCAACTGACTTTAGGAATAACAAGAAGAAGTTTATTTGAAGTGCCATTTGGAATGAGGAGGTTATAGTTTCTGGATAAACGTCTGAAATGTCTTTCTAATATTGAATAGAATTTGCTCACATAGATTGTCTGAAATTGCCTGAAGAGCTGAGAGCCGTTTCAAGTATGTTGGGCTTTGCTAGAGTAAAGCTATTGCTGTGTGGTAGTGATAGTTGCCTCCTCTGCAGCGCCTGGACACGCTATCTCCACACAGTCTCACTGAGCAGCCCTTCTGACTCCTGGCCTCCGACCTCCTGAATCGCAAAGAGGAGGATATTTGTGGTGATACAGTCCGATCGTCAATAAAGTATGCAGAGTGCAGTAATGTGGTGTCTTAAATATTCCTTTATATATGGAATCCAGATGTGAAAAATATGAAATCCCATAAATCACCGGAGGCTGATTAGCTCCCTACGTCTGGCCATTGAAAAATGCATAAGTACGTCACTCATGGCTCAAAGCAGATTTATGAAGATTACAGAGTTGCATATTTTCTAAATAGTGACGGGCTTTTAATGTGGTTTATAGAGCACTCGGATGGGAGAACAAGCAAGCAAGATTCATAAACTGGAGGCATCGACGGGTGATTCTTTAAGTCGACATTTAGGTATTTGCCTGTTTCTCACACATATAAACATGTGCTGCTGCGAAGTATTACCAACACAACAGAGCATGTGAAGATCTCATTTGTGCTCATTGTTAAGTATGAACTTAAAGTTGTGCAAAGCTTTCCTGCGCAGTGATATCTGTCTATCAGTTTTTATGTCTGGAAAAAGAGTCTATTCATGTGGATTTGGGAGTTCAGTTAGTGATGTACTATGTTCACGTTTTCTTTTTTTTGTGGGAAAAATAAATCTAATACTCTTTCCACCTTAATTGGAAGAAAAATGTGTCTGATTGGAAACTTTGTCGAGGCGGTCATGAAGAACACATGAAGAACATTGTTTCTTTCCTTCAAAATGCTTTCACAGCTTAAACAAATTTAATAAGACTTCTTTTGATTGACAGGAGAGCGCTCTCCCACAATGTCTTCTTTTTGCTCTCACATTCCTCGTCAGCAGCTGTGCACCGTATTTGAATGAGAAGAAGGCTGAAAATCTGCACTGCACACACACACATAAACACACTATCGACTTGGAACAAGTGGGACTTTTATACAAGACTGAATGTGCTACTCATGACACATTTCCGAAGTGTTATTTTGTGTCATTGAGAGTTGTGTAAATTCAGTCAGTGCACAGTACAAGCTACAGTCATGCCGAAGCAGTCGTCATTAGGTGGTGTTTTGGGGGTCAAAACTGCAGCAGATCTTCAAATCAGTGGCGGTTTCATTTAAATCCATTTGAGTTTTGCCAGTCCGACATTTGCATTGCTGGAGCATGCAGCACAGGAAGGGATGCATTTTACATTCCCTGCAGCGGCAGCATGTTTGTTTGCACTACAGGAAGAACTAAAGGAAGAACGTTTTAGCATGAAGAGTGACAGCCAAATGAAAATAATGACACCTGCAAAAAGTCAAAAATTTAAAGGAAAAGAAAATGCAGTACTGCCCACATGTCAGTATCTCCAAACACACAGCAATGACTGGCAAGAACCAAAGATATCGCTCAAATAAAACCCAAATTACCAGTCGAATTTGTCGTCAGTGGAGATTGTTTGCTAACTTTTCCAGTGCTGTGTTTGAGTGGTAGTTACGTTCGTCAGGTTTCCTAACCTCAGCGAGTCAGAGGCACAGTGGAGGTCTGTGCAGGTGGCACGGCTGCAGAGCCCGGCGGGGGTTTTCTTCTCCCTCTCCCCCTTTTCCACAGGTGCTTATTAGCATATATGAGCTGCCACATGTTCCCAGCCCGGCCATCGCCCGAGGAGGCGAAATCAGCCTTCGCCCATAATCTTCACAGCCTGACCAGGCCCTCGCTCCCACTAACAGGGACACATGGCGTAGCGTTTATGAATCACAGCTGAAGTATTACCCCGGCGTGTTCGCTCTTTTTTTTCCTCCTTCTCCTCCCTGAACTGCTGGATAACCTTTCTAAGCATCTCCCCCTTTATTTCCATATTTCAACTTTAAGGTCAGGATGAAAAGAGATATCGATACACATAATACATACAGTATATGTAAGAGATATCTATTCTCAAAGGCAAAGAGTAATTCAGTTGCGTACATTTCGTTGCAAATGTTCTGTTAACAGATATCAGAACTTGGTCAGCAGTTGAAATGTTTTGCACCTGGTCGGCATGACAGAAACCCATTGTCATCTTAACAGCCCCCCCACTCTGTGAGACATGTGAATGGTTCCGCTGTGCGTATGTGAAAGGGGGAGCGCGGCTGGATGGGAGCTGTCCCCGTTTGAAGTGGGCATATGGTCGTCGCATTTGCATTTAATGCCCTTCAGATTACTTGTTTTAACTCGTGCTAAACACCTCACTCGGTTGGGGCTAATTTGATGAGGTCATGGTATGACCCCGTGACCCCCTCTCTCCATGTTCCCTAAGTGAAACCAGCTGAGTCACAGAGTGGGAGAGGGGTGGAGGGGAGTGGGAAGGGTCTCTGCGTTGTGGCTGGGTTGGCCTGACAATCACTGAGCTTCACTGACCCATCAGTCTGCAGCGGATCGGCGGACACTTTGCTGGTGTGAGGCTCTCTCCCAAACGCCACAGAGCTCAGCAGCTCCGCAGCTCCTCTCCCAAGCAAAGCATCTAGTCAAACCACACTCAGTAGACCTGCAAAGAATAACAAATGCCGCAGCTTCTTATCGCTCCACTTTCCACTTTGAAGATGTTTGCAAGCGTAGTTTGTGCCAATATACATTCAGCCAAAGATGTGTGTGTGTGTGTGACCTCCAAGGCCCCTATTAAAACATTTATTTTTCTTTGCATTGCTATACTTTCTTATATTTCAAAACTGTTAACAAGAGGTTTAATTATGACTTTCCAACACAAGCAATCTTAAAATTCTGGGTTTTAATTTGAGAACCGTGTGCAGTTTATTATAATTTTGAAATAACGTTAGCACGTTAAAACAACACCAGCCATCAGCACGCATAGATATGCATAAGCAAGCACACGCAGATACACACACACACACACACACACACACACACACACACACACACACACACACACTCCTCGCAACATGAAAGGCCATCTATAGGAATAGTAAAAGCCCTCTTATGGAATGTTAGTGAGGCCCGCCGAAGTACTGATCCACAGCAGCAAAGCGGCATTTTCTATTGCTGCAGACTCAAGTGTTGTCCAGACTCCAGAGAATAGTCCCGTTTGGTCTGAGGGGCTACATTTTCCTAACCTCCAAGGCCACCGCCATGCAGGCGCCTCAAGAGAGCCTCTTTTGTGTCAAAGGGGGAAAGCCATTCAACTCGAGAACGGCCTCTGGCTTTTGATCAGTTCACAAGTTACAGTTTTGCCGAGGCCCTTTTTTCATGCAAATGGCAAATCTTCAAACACTGTGCGGAAATACATCTCTTTCGGATGTACCTTAATAGGTAGTGCTTTTAACATGGGAACTTTCACAGCCAAGGACTTGCTTGAAAGCCTCCTCAGAGTAGTGAAAAGCACACTCAGCACCCAGGTGTAGATGGTCCCCTTTAAGAGCTTCTTTCTGCCCCGAGTTCCTTCCAGCCAGCGGCTTTGTATGTTCACTGGAGACCATATTGACTCCCAATTAAGGGATTAGGATAAAGATTATCTGAACCATTTTCAAAACACATAACATTTACTGGCTTTCCCACAGCACTTTGGATCACCGCTCTTGTTTTGGCACACTTTAACTTTATTGTTACAGATGGAACAGCTGTTTCTGAGCACAAAGTGTCATTAAAATCATTGCTCCAATACTTGCAGCAGGATAAACTGTTTTCATTCCTTTTTGTCAAAATGTAGTTTTTTATGAGCTGTTGTGTGCTTGCATAAATTATATATCCCCTTTGACACTTCTCAGATCCATATATAATCCTTATTTGAGAAGCTATTTGCAGTGCATGGTGGCGTAAAAATTGTGAGAACTCTATTCCGAGAGGTCTTTCCCAAGTGGGTTCGAATCCAAAGGTGTTGTGTCAGGTTTTATTTGGGGTGTCTCTGTGTTTCATGTGTTTCTCTTTGCACCCTAAAACTGGCCATTATGCTCCTATTAAAGTTCATGGTGCTGGAATATTGGGTGGAAGCGGGTGGGGGGGGCGATGCAGAATCAAACTTTTGTCAAGGTCATGTTCCAATGGAAAGAGCCAACAATGCCAGTGCTAATCCCTCCCCCTCCACCATGCTCTGACCCCATCCCGTGGCTTGTAGGACTCTGTGTTGGGAGAGGACAAGAGGACTTGTTCCTATACTCAGCCCGGCATCAGGCAGCCCAGAGCTCCTGGATTATCTGCCAATTAGCACCAATTCTGCCGGACGGCACAAATGTAATGTTCTATATTTTTGTAATACCGTTTAATTTTTGCTCCTCTTCTTTCCCCTCCTTCTCTTTCGCCTAATCAAGATTGTCAGCACTCTCTTTTGACTTTTCTCATTTAAAATAAAAGAGTTGGGGTTTAATTTGGCATTAAGCAGTGTAGAATATGCCTTGCCAGCAGAGCGTTTGTTGGAGGGAGAGAGTTAGCAGGGGGGGAAAACGGTGGGGGAAGAAGGGAGAAAATCATTTTATGGGAGATACTGTGAAGGACTTGTTTGAACAAGCCGCAAGCCTCAGTGTCCTGCTACATTAGTGGGGAAGTCAGCTTTGTGCCGGAATAACGTGTTGCCTCACTATTGTGCCCCCTATGGTGGAAGGGTTTGGTGGGTTTGGATTAGGAGACTCCATTACATTACCCTAATAACTGGATAAAGCCGCCTCATCCAGTGCAACTGATCCTCAAGTATTAGCGCTCATGGCTCGTTACAGCATTTCAGCAGCTGATCTGCAGACAGTTGATTTCTCATTATAACAGACTGATAGAAACACACAGCTGCAGTAGACGGTGCCCGAGCATGCCACGATGTGCAACTTTCATCTCAGAGCAAATGTGTTATTTATGAGAGAATTCCAAAAGACTTGTTCCAGTCGTTTCCCACTTATTTAGACTGGCGTGGCAATAAACAAAGCCAACAAACCTCCCCCCCAATTTAAGAGGCTAAATGATAACCTTTAGTCTGCTATGAGGGAATTTCCAAAGAGGTGAATTTTATTACCATGAAAAATGTTTTATGCTTTACACATAATTGACTCTGTACTATCCATAAAAGTAGATAATCGTTATAAAGCATGGTAGTTTCACAGAGTTTAATTATATATCTGTTGCAGGTGTTAGGGCATGTCAGAGGCTGCATTATGAGACTCTCATCGCATCTTTATTGTGATCATACTTTTCGAAATAGTCTCATTTACCTTATATAAGCTGCACAAGTTGTTTCCACTCAGTGTGAGAGAGAAAAATAAAGACTGGAAAATGAAAAAGTGGGGGAAAGAGTGTGAAAGAAGACAGCAAGCCGAGCGGGGAAAGCACAGAAGGATATTTTTTTATTAAAATGCAAAATTTTAGTCATTTTAGATCAAAGTGAATTGATGGAGAATGACCTTCATTACAACGTTTGAACATATAAAAAAGGCGCCGGCATGAGAATGTGGCAGAGGAGTGAACAGATTACATATAAAGCCCAGCTTCTTTGATGTTAACTGTCCAGACCAATTAGGCCCGGGGACATGTGTGAATCCTGACGCTTTCATGGATGGATTCAGGTTGACTATCTGTGTGCTGCAACCACACATCAACCTATCCCAGGAATTTTGTCTAAATTAAATCACATTTCTTACTATGATTTTTGAAGTATGAAATTATTTTTCATTAGTAGTAGTAGTAGAATTAGCAGTAATAGCAGTTTGTACTTTTAATGTACATGCAGGATTTGTAGAATTATCAAAACACTCACAAGAAAATGAATCAAAACATGCAACTAGATATTCCTACAATAAAAGTAATCTACATCTAATTTATAAATGCCAACTTAATGCATTCAGACTGTAAATGAATAGCGATAAAACTCCTTACATGCTCTCACAGTGTGTCTGGAGGTCTGGTTGCTGTATGGGTGGAGCTCAGGTGAGGCCAGAGGCCACTTGTCATTAGCGATCCAGCTTCCCGTCATAGTGTTAATATGGGGTCAGGCTGTGGACTAGAAATCCACAACCGCAGCTGGCACATTCAGCATCTCCATGGTTGCTGTTTTCACTAGTGGAGTGAAAACAATCTGCCTGCTGTTCCCCCTGGACCGCCGGGCTGACCTTGCCCTTGGGCCACACCATCGTACACCACCCCAGCTGTTGTCACTCTACAGCCGAGGAAAAAGCCCCACCGCCTCTCCTGCCCCTCTTTCTGGGACCTTTTTCTTTGCTGTGGGCCCTTCCTGCAGGTGTGCTAAGGTCCTAGCTCCCCCTGTTTGATTATGGCGCAGGCCAAACACCAGGGCTCGCCTCCGCCCCAGTCCTGTGGGTTTGATTCAGGGCCTCCAAATGCCTTTTAGATCCCTAATCCTAAACACTTAAGCCCTTCCTGATGGGTTCAGCTCCAGGTCCCAGCGATTTAACCAATCCAAATAGTGAAAGCACTGAGGGGTCGAGTTCGGCCGAGTTGCCTTTTGCCCTTTTTTCCCTTTTAATTCAGTGTATTAACCCTTTCCCATTGATTGAAGATCTATAGATGCAGTTGTAAAAACACAAGTGTCATTCTTACATTTTAGGAAATGTTACTCCACCCTCCTTTTTACACTGCTACTGTAAGTGACTCCCTCACATTCAATCAGAGCTGCTGTAAAGTATGAACGCAAATGAAACAGCTTCTTGTAGAAAGTATGAAAAAGAGAAAAAAAAAGATTCTGACACCACTGGATTGTGAAAAGATGTTAATAAATTCTGAAAAGAGTCAGTGTTAGGTACAGTGCTGCATATACATGACTAGAAAAAAGCCCAAAAAGGTCCACAACACAGTTATTCACGTCTGTTTAATCTTCCCCATTTTCCCCGTGCTGTTTAAGTAAACAGGGCTGTCCGGGCCTCCACCTGTTTCAGGGTGCTTGAGAAATGGACTTTTCCTGAAAAGTCTGTGACCTCTGACCCCTGCAGAGCAGGAAGGGGCTGCCAGCAGGCAAATGCCCTCCTGTGTGGCCAACTGCCATTTAACCCCATAATTGTTACAAGGCAGCTCCTGGCCGTCCAAAACTTGGTTTCCGGAAATCGCTCTTAAACAATCAAATAAACGCACATGCAAGGAATTTGCCATGCCCAAGGCCCTGGAGCTTGTGAAGCAGTGATTACAGATTCACTGGTTGGACCTGACACCTTTGAAAACACATTAAACATTAAGGAGATATATTTTTGTGTCGATTATGTAAGAAACATCATTTTAAAAAGCATATTCTGAACCACAACAAACATTATAAGCTACTTTTCCATGTAAAAATGCTAAGACGTAAGATTCTTATGTCATTTTGAGTTGAACAAATACATTAATGCAGTTCTTCATTGAAACTTGTGAAATAATTCTCTTTTGTTAACGTTTCACAAGTTAAGATCGTTCCATGTTTGTGTGGTGTGGACACCAGGCTGTGTTGAAGATACAGTATCTACTTTACCTTTATCATGCAGCGCTCTGGCCCATCAGGCTTTCTATGTGGTTGGCTGCACTTGGTGATTTTTTTCCATCCCTGCACATTTGCTTTTTGCTCCGCGCTCACCTCCAGACTCGGGCTTAGAGTATTTCCCCAGCAGCCTTTCTGATAGCAGCGCGCTCGGTGATTGCTTCCCAGGATCAGAGCGGCATGCAGCACGAGCAGGCGGCTCACTATACCACACATGCTGCGAGATCAAAGGTCATTCTTCGAGGTCCGGGATTATGGGGGAGGTAAAATTATATTTTTTATCCTTCTGCTTTGTTTTTGATCACCCTATCCGACCCACCTCAACCTGCACTCCCACACCACCTCTCACTACAGCCCCTTACGCTCAGGTGTTAGTTTTCAAGAGGGGCTCGGGGCTGAAGGAGGGCTGAGGTTTGCTAACGTAGAAAAACAACAGACAGATTGGATGCGACCTTGAGCAGCGGGTTCGGAAAGAGCTCTAAAGAGACTCCAAGGTCAGTAGATGTGGGAACCGCCGCTGTCTCCTGGGTGTCATGGAAATAGTGACCAAATCAAAGACGGCTCATGAGTGATACGTTCACTGAGGTCAGGTCTATTTATTACTGCAGGGGGAGAGTATCACATATACAGCGGGGGCCATAATGGAAGGGACAGTAATGATGCCTGATCTGTGTCATCAGCAGGTGTGAAAGACTTGACATCGTGGAAGTTATTATCCAAGTGACTACAGCTTATACAACTGACTTTTACCCTGTATTTACCTGTGTGCATTTATCCGGCAGCACCATCACATTAATGTGTGTGGATGATTTAAACTCTAGCGATACTTATTATTTTTATTATTATTTTTTTTGCTCTCCATTAACTTCTAACTACAGAGAGCTCCACCTCATTTGCATGCCGCAGAGTGTGTCATTAACACAGAAAGCATTGCATTGTATTAATGTCAAAATTGTTCACATTTGTAAACAAATAAAGCAAATTCACAGTGAGAGTGTGTCATTGACTTAGTCTTTTAATTTCAAGGCTATTGCAATAAATGCCATGGTGTTCTCCACCATCGTAAGGACACCCAACATCAAACACTTAAAAAAATAAAACACATAAGTGTGCATTGTAATTATTAATTCACAAAGACATTACCCTACGTGTCAGAGTATGTCTCTGGGGCATTTTTGTTTTTGTAAATATTTTTTAAGTATGTCTGCCATCCTGCATGTATTCATTCATCTGACAGAATTAATTATGATGTTTAGTAAATGCTGGATTTTAATGTTTATTTAGGTATATTTATTCTGTTTGAACAACACATAGAAAAGTTTAGAGGCATAGAGGCAATAAGTGAATAAATCAAAAGTGCTTTTCTTTAGTTTTACCAGTGTTTAAGCACATTCAGAATTAAAGAGAATTACACAGGATATATAAAAAGGGCACAAATGATCAAATGTGTATATTGACACAAATGTTTCATAAAACACACTCTACGGCTTAGAGGAATGTCTAACTACATCACTGAATATTCCAGTTAATTCAGTAAAGGAACTCACATACGTCTGCAATATAACAAAAAAAAGTTCTAAAAAGTAATTCTTATTTATTTAAATGGATTACTTTAATAAGTAGCTTCAGTAAAGGTTTGAGCTTGCCTTCCTATATTATGGGGGCAACATGAGGGTTTTTCACTGTAGCATATTTTCTTTGTTACATGTAAAATACTAATGCAACAACTCCTTGTCAAAAAAACTGTTTTTTAGGTGAAGAAGGTGGAAACAACTGTATTAGATGCATTTATATTTTTGATTAAGCACTTACAACAGAACAGAGACATATTTCATGTCTGTCCCACAACCAACATAAATATATACGTGCAACATCACTGTAAACTCACATAATCTCTGTTTCTTTGAATCTCTCTTAGCTGTTGTTCTTATATTGCGTGGATGACAGAGGCGCGCTAGATGAAGAGTGGATGACGAGACCCCGTGGAGTGGAGAGTGGAGGGGAAGACACGGCCCTCCGTGTGATTCAAAATGCTCTGACGGAGCGGGAGAGGACCATTAAGTGGCGTGTTATTTACACATCATAAGCCAGTCTATTATATTGACATCCAGACGACCCAGTCCACCGCTGTTCTGTGCGCGCTGCGGCCTCCCTCTCTGTTTGCTCTCAACACCAGCATGCTGATTGGGTGATTTTCTGATATGACATTCCAATGCTCCGCACTATGTGCAAGATCTTTTTGTCTGAAATAGTCCGAAAGCATTCATTACCCGCCGAGAAATGAGACAAAAGGTCAAGAAAGCGGTATGACAGGGTGGGGCCATGTGAAGTGGAGGTGGGGTTTACAATCCAATTGGGGATTAAGTTATCTCTTATATCTCTTACTTACAATAAATCCACACGTCTCCATCAGAAATGTCTTGTTTAAACTGTGGAGGAGCATGAAGCAAATGTTTGACTTTATTTAAAATTCATTGTTCAGTATTACATTGCCTGCTGGGGTGAGCCCTGAGATTGCAAAGGTGAGCAGACAGGCTGTATGTTTTTTTTTATTCGGATGCAGAAATTGCAGAATTGCCATCCAGTTGTTGTCCTCCACACCATTCTGCCATTTACCAACAGCATCAAAATATTTGACATCCTATAATGGGATCGCATCCAGAGTAATTCTTGTAACTACTGTTGACATAGGTGCCCCAAGTAAAATAAATCTATTTTGGCCATTGAATGAACTGTCTGTTAACCATTTAAAGCATTAATGCAGATAAGGGGAATACATTCCCGTTACCCAGATTCATTAGAATAAAACTACCGCAGAGTTATTACTACAGGTCCCACTGCAAATACTGTTAAATTTCAAAAACATCAATAAAACTGAGGGAACGGGAAACAACGATCTGCCCAGGAATATGTACAGTTCAAAGCTCCAGTAGGATATAAAAGGCAATTTAACCAATTTTGCAGAATATGAGAGGTATTACAAGAGTTTTGCATCCTAAACCTCAGTGACTGGCAAGAGAAATTACACATTCAGTTAGTCTGGAATGATTTACAGAGCTCAAGAAAATCATGTTGCTGTTTATATTCTTCAAAGATCACTCTCTCTCTGTGTCACACACACACACACACACACACACACACACACTAGTACAATACAGTAGCCTTTGAAAATAGTCTTCACAAGCAGGGGAGAAATGCAATTATGAGAGGTCATCTTTTACCCCAAAATATTTGTTTAACCGTTTGAAGGACTGCATGCGCAAGTACAGTACATGTTATGAATTTTGACCAATTTCAACCAATCAGAAGCATTTGCGCAAATGCTGAGACGCTCTTCACAAAAACATTCATGGTTTCAATTTATGATCACAAGTAACCCAGCTGTGTTTTATAAATGAAATAAATTCAATAGACAAATTAACATTTCATTCTATCTGCAGCTTTTTTTTCCTTCACTTTTTTTCAGTATTGTTTTGCTTGTCAGCATGGTGCTGAATATGTAACACAGCAAAGCAGGGACACTCAACTAAAGATTTTTGTTATTAGTCTGAACTGTGGGTAGGAGATAACAGACAAAAAGTCATATTCGAGCTGCCTTTCATGTCGATCTTATTACAGGTTAAAACTCAAGTGGGTAAAATAAGTCCTTGTTATAATGGGGGTCCTTGTGAGACCCCCAGGACCCCAGTTTGGGCACCAGCAACGCATGTACGGCCTCAGTACAGCCGTTCCAAACATCGTAGTGGAGTCCACAAATTAACAACCATTAAATCTCTTTTTATTTATGGTGCTAATAACATCACAGTTTCTTGCTTATTATTATCATCAATTCCTGTTGAAAAGTATTTAAAAAGATACATTGGGTCCACTTGTTTTAAATCTGTGCACATTTGTTTAAAGATATTAGATTTTAGATACTCAGAGGCGACGTTTCAAAGAGTAAACAAAGTACATTTTAGCATTCATTTTCCTGCTTTGCAGTTCACTGTGCACGAGTCGGATCAGGATCCAAGCAGGGAGATGACAGGGTCACGTCACAGCAACACGTCGTTGGTTGCAAGACCATGTGTGTGTTTGTACTGTGTGCATTTTAACCCAAATGTGGGAACTGACTGAAATCTAGCCACAAATGTAATTTAACTTATAGTACATCTAAGCTGTAAATTGAATTGAACTGGATACCAACTTTATTAGTTTCCTCTTGTTCAGCAGGAAAAAACCTGACTGTTTTTCTGCCCTTTAAACTATTCAATAGAAATGGAAAAGCAAATATTAATAGCATGTTTATCTTCATGTGGTAAAGTAAAAGACTGTTTAATCAAGTTATTTTGACGTGAGTTACTTTTCCTTCCTAAAAGAACTGAATTACACAGTTTGCTTTTATATATTTATTTAGAAATTACTTGTTTCCTTCTTAACAAATACATTTAAAAGAACATTCGCACACATTTAATATAAATTGTTCTTGCAGGAAGTGAAGTATTCCAATAAAATACGGTGCTCTAGATTGCAACACTATGTGGCTAATTGAATTAATGGGCATTTTATACCAATTAAAATCTGCAGCTATGAAACTGATAACCAATCTCATCCGAGAAAACTGCATCAGCAATAGTGCCAGTGGAGACTTTTACAACTGACTTTCACTGTCCATGTGGAATGAATACTTTATTCGAGGAGTTCAACATTAGATTGGTTTGAACAGGAAAGAAACAATAAAAACAAATGAGAAGCTGATAGGGAGCTCTTGTAAACCTGGCAGATGATTTCCTCTCTTCACCTCTCCCATGAGCAGAGGCGTCCCACTGGGAGAGCCTCTCTGTGGTTATCATACCCCATCTAGTGGCTGCACTGGGTTAAATGAGAGCAGAGGAGGAGAGTGTCGGCAGCACCTTTTAGACCTCGACTAGCTGCTCTACACTAGTTAATGCAGTCAAATAAGATAGATAGATATATTTTGAGGGGAAGAAAATTCTAAACCATCTTGCTTTGGTTGAAACCTAATAGAGAGTTTGGATGCAAATGACTGTAAAATTAAAAGAAAACAGAGACATAATTTCATTCAATTTGATTATATGTTTGAATATCTCATTAAGAGGAGATTCAATATGGCCTGACAATATAGTAGTGAAAGACGTAACAGTCCTGTAGGTGCAAATTCAATTTGATTTAGGGAGGGGGGGCGGAAAGGCTTATGGAGGTGTTGAGACCGAAGCAGTACACGGTTCGTGTTACAGAGATATGAAGCCATAAGAATGTGTGAAAGCAATGCCCTCTAGATCCCCTCTTTTCACAACCCTATTATCCAATTGAAAACCGATCTTCAGTGAACTCCCATTGTGTGAGTCTCTCTCAGAGAATAAATGCACCAAAATTGATCTCAGGTCTCTGAAGTGGGCCTGCGGAGCTGGAGTTTACACATGGGACCATTTTATTCACTTCTGGTGGCAATTTACAAACATGCAAAACTGCGAGCTCTCCACCGAAACCTGCAAGCCAAACGCAAGAGTTCCACCTGCCTCATAACCTTGTTGGAGCACAAAAAAATATCTGCGACAATGTCAAACAATGTGTGTTAACAATTCAAGTCAGTACAGTGGGAATGTAATGCAGAAAGAGCAGCCAGTTGGAGGATCTGTTAATGTATTGTGACTCCTGCTGTCAGCAGTTCAGCGCTGTGCTCTCTTCCTGTAATTTTCAGCCATCTCCACAGCACTGATACCGTTTCAAAAGCCTGCTCACTATCACTCACACTGAAGCTGTGGGGGTTGTTAACGGTTTGCTCGGGTTTTGATGTCTTACATTGTACGAGAGCAAAAAAAGATGCTTTCAAAACACCCGTGTGGCCCAGCTGAATTAAAGATGTTCCCGTTGAAAGGATGATCACACTTTTTTGTGCCTCCTTGCAAGTTATAAGATACAACCTGCAATATTAACAAAGTATTCCTCTGGTTACTCTGGTGAGTCAGGTCTTGTTATTTTAGAAATCAAGCATCACTTAATAGTTTTATGTCACAGCAACAGGTTAAAAAGGGGATGTCATTAATGTTGTATTTCTTTTACTGGAAAAGACATTTTAAGTTTTAATAATGTATTTGTCAACAGCTATAAGTCCTAGAGCAATATGCAAAAAACAGTTCATATAACATGTGGTGTACCACAAGGATCTATTTTAGAACCATTATTTCTTATCCAGCAGTATATTCATTATTTTTCATTTCTAAATCTTTTCCCATTTTTTTTGCTGATGATACCAACATGATTTTATCACATACAGATTTCCATTCTAAACACTAATGCGGAAATGGGATCATGCTAAAGTATCAATAGCAACAATTTTCCAGCTTACTCACACTTGTTTCATAAGCATTTTGGTCGACGATGAGACATTTACCTGCATTTTGTTTATACATTTTGTGTTTTGTTTATTAACTAAATTATTCCATGATTTAATCCTTTTTAATTTATGTTAATATTGTTGGGCCAGTATACACTCGTCTAATCTCCATATGGTTCTTGTACTAAAAAGATTTATAAGCTTGGCTTCCATCTCAAACCCTATATAAATAAGAAACATATAATTATATGTCCTTGATACTTTCTCTTATGTCATTTACCATGATTACAGATATGTTAACGTGTGTTATTAATCATTCATAAACTGCTAATATACCAGTTTTGGCTGCTCATAGGATTTAAAATGGTCAAAATGAGATAATTGTTGACAAATGCATTGACAAACACTTAGATATGTCCTTATAGCTGCTGATACATTATAATGTGTTATTAATAATTTATTAGGGGTTTATATACTTCTAAATGCTAAGGGGCTGCATGAAAATTATTGGGGGTCAGGAGGAGGTCTGAATCTTCTCTGTCAGTCTGAAGCAAACCATCCCCAGTGTTATTAATATTTTCTTTGGACCTTACCCCTGACGTAGGAACTCTCTTGGTGGTGGTGCGCTGCAGTTTTTCCACCCCAGAGTAAATGAAATAATAAATCAGGGATGAGAGAAAGTTGAAACACCCTCCCCTGCTCTCCCAAAAAAAGATGCCCTCTCTTGAGCAAAAAATAAAATGACATAGCCCTCCCCCTTTTATTGACCCTCAAAAAATAATTTTCATACAGTCCCTAAACTGAGAGAAGTGTTACCACAATCCTATTTACCACTTTTTTAGGTTGTTTGTGTGCATTCAGCTTGAAATTCCTGCATCTCTGATACCGCTTGAAGTAAGCATGAGTTCTACTCTTGATCATACCTCTTAAACAAACCAACAGGAGCATCAGAAATGAGCTGTAAAGTTGCTCTGATAGGTAAGACGTTGCCATAATCCCTATTATATGTTTTATAATTATAAGGCCCCCAGCTGTTTCAACCTATTTCCTGAGCATCCTTTTAATCAGGCCATAACCACCATTTCATTTGTTCAGCCAAAGCTCTCTATTAATTAGATTGTTTTAATGTGCCTGAAAGCACTTGTGCAAATAAACAAGCCGTTACAGTGAAAAGAGAGGAATCCCTGAGTCTGTGCATTAACCCAGTAGGGACTACATTTCCAACTTGTGCCTTTTATCTTATTAATCCCACGCAACGTCATTTTGCAGGTTCTCGAAAAGGACGTATAAATTGCGCCTAATAGGCTTCAAATCAAGCACTAATTAAAACTGCATTAACCTTAATGAATCAGAAAAATTGAGACCTCAATTTATTGGAGTTGTGTTTATACAAGGGCTGGCTTCAATAATACATGACGCAACCGGCTGTGTGGGATGAGCCAGTCTTCCTAATGCGAACCTCCTGTGAGTGTGTGTGTGTGTGTGTGTGTGTGTGTGTGTGTGTGTGTGTGTGTTCGCGCATCAGCATAGTGTGTTTTGGCCCTCGTCGTCATTACAGGCCTTGTTAGAGGTTAACTTTAGCAACATTCAGGCGTCTTTAGCGCCGCGGAAGGAGACGGAGCCGCATGGTGCCAATCAGCATCACAGGTGTTCATAATTGTCTGTCTAATTGCTTCATTACTGGTGAGGAGGCCTGAGCCCCTTCTGCGCTTCCACCACATCTGGATTTTGGGAAGCCCTCTCCAGCTCAAATGAGAATCCTCTCCTGAGTTTTAACATGTATCTGCTTGTTGCCGTGATTTCCCAGGAGCACGTCATTTATTTGTACGCCAATTCTGCCTCAAACGCCTTTAATGGAAATTCCCATGTCTGTTGGGGGGTGGAGCGCTTGTGGCAATTTGTTGAAGGGGTGGTGTTGTTGTGTTTTGTCGTGAATGACTCTGAAAAGATGTCAAAGAAATGAAATAAATAAAAGATGCAAATGATGTCAGCGTAGTCTTGTGCTCCAGTGAAGGACAGGGAGGTTTTTCCTCCCTCTCTGAGTGTTTTTGCATGTTATCCCAGTCACTTGTATGGTTAGAAGACCCTTGAGATTTCCCTCAAGAGACCTGCTGTCCTAATGAATCAAGCCTCTCCAATGTGGGAAGGACCTGAGGGGGAAAAACTGTGACTCTTTATTACTGAGGCTTCAGCAAACCTGCCAAACTCACCAGCGATCCCTCTTCACTCTTGTTGTGTCAGGCTACTGATTGAAATTACGAAATGACAAAACAACAACCTACACGGAAAGACCTTTAAAATCTTCACACTTTTTGTCTGTCTGATTAGTCGCTGTCTAATGGCCGCAATGCTTCTCCCCGTAAGGAAATGGGTGATAGATTAGGCTGAGGTCACCGGCGTTAATGAGACATTTAACATGCCATTTGCAGGAAGTGCCCCAAGATCCCCCCCCCCTCTACGATAAGCTCTAGGACACCCTTGTGAAGCCACCTCTGCCCACCCACACAGGCGGTTATGTATCCATACTCACATCAAGCCTGGGCCTGCGTGCACCAATTAACTCCCAGCCATATGGATTTCAACTGTGGCTTTTGGCAGATGTTTGTCCAACCCATCGCTCAATTTGGCGCACGAGGGATTTGGTGTCATCTTTTGAGAGTTTTGTAGATTTCATTCGGATTTTGATTATCAGTCTTCATCAGATGGATTGACGTTTTCCCAGAGGCACAATGTGGCTGTTATTTATACGTGAGAGTGATTTCAGTCGTCTGCAGTACCAGCACTCCCTCGTGGGAGTCGCCGCCATTGTTCACTTGAAAAATCTGTGCTCAGATTGGATGAACATTATGGATTGTATTCATGTCCAATGCTTAATTTCTCCCCTCAAATCGAATTCTAAAAACATTTGGAGGTACAGTTCCTTCCTCCCCTTCTGTCAGATGTAGATGGGCATGTCGTGACTTGATTCTCCCTGACAACAGAGCTACAGGCTGCTGTCTTCAGTCAGGCATGCTGAAGTCCTCTGAGGGCTCGCTGGTGTTTCATATTATGTCAGCACTCTACACACAACATGCTAGCCCCGATTTGTATCAGACATTTAAACCTCTTACTGATGCTTGGTGATTACACACAGGACTCCAGCTATTATGACGTCATTTGATATGACATGATAGCCAGCAAGGAGCATCGTATGCATCCAGCCTCCTGCGATAATATGCTTTTGTTTTCCATTATAGGCTTTACCTTCTGCCTAACTGTAAACTGGAGTCAATATATCTATTGTCTTCCCCAAATTGACTCGACAGTGAGTATTTCAAATACAAGTGGTGAAATATTTCAAATTCTCCACAGCTTATGTGCAATAGACTTGGCAGCAACATAATAGCTATGGGAAGTGATTTATTTTCTTGAAGTAATTAAATGCCTACTTGATCATTTTTTCTGGGAAAATGCGAGAATGTGGCAAACAAATTAAAAGAGCACTCCATGACTAAACCTATCCCTAGGATTGGTGGAAACATCACAAGCGAAACAGGAGCCAAACCTTCTTAATCTATGTAGCTACATTTGGGAGTTTCTGAGCAAACAATTCGGAAACATGCATTCTATTTCTGTTTGTGCCCGATTATTAATTTCAATTTATGTAACCCCACTTACTCCCACAGTTTAATTAATGATGCTTGTTATCGGCTGTGTTTAAGAGGTAATGGACAATGCTGCATTTTGAGTGTTTGCAGTGCTGGAGAACATTCCTGCTTTACCCCTTTGTAATGGACTGCCAGCAAACAAGAGATTAACAGTGTTTGTTGCTCTTCCTGCAGCTGTGTTATAATGCAAAGCAAGAAGGGGGGGGGAGGCATTAAGCACATAAACTTTGAAATGGTGACTTGAAATAGCTACCACGGTCAGAAGAACTGGCATGCCCCTCCATTACCTAATCCATACCATAATTCCTGATCTAATTAGAGGAAGGCTCAGAGCGAGGTCTGCCATAAAAGAATAAAGAAGACAGACTGTGTGCCCAGGGAAAGGAGGGAATAAGAAGTCAGTGAAATAGAAAGAGAGAGAAGAAGGGGAAGAAAGAGGAAGAGGGAGGAAACACAAGTGCGTAGTACAGTGAACTGAACGATGACTGATTTAAATCATCTTGCAGTGATATCCACCTACTCACAATCAGTATAACGCATGAATATTTTGTGTATATACAGTAAATATATAATCTAATCAAGAGATTACTGACTTGGCTATAATACTGTGTGGAAACAGGTGAATCTCATATATTCACAAATCTTTACAAGAATGATACACAAAAGCACTAAAATGATAGATGCATAGATGCTGATAGACGCTAAGGTGAATTTGCTTTCGGTGCTAATCTCTCTACGGCAGGTGTATACACATGTTTAACAGTGCAGCAAATTCTGCATCACACCAGTTATTCCAATTGAGTGCATCCACAGAACCCGTAAATCAATAATCAATAAAATAATCAGCAAGACATGAATACAGTTTCTTAACATCTTACATATGAGGCACGTTTGTGAAACATCCGACGCTGGTGTTTTCTTTGAATGTTCAAAGATTCTCGGAGCCCAGAATTTGTCATGTTAAAAAAAAAAACGTTTTTGAATTGTTAATTTATACTCTAGTACTTTGCAACTCGAATTACTTAAAGATACCCTGTGCAGTTATTGACCACTAGTAGTGCTATGGAGCAATGTCTCATTTCTCTTTGTATCGTGCACGCACACGATGATGAAGAACACTGAATGTAAATCCAACATTAGGAAATTGTGCAAACTTACAACACATAATGTTAAACAATAGTGTTCACATTTAACGTACGTTGAAGGGTTGCCAAAGATAACTCAACCTTTTTTAGTGGGCAAAATCTAAACTGTATCTCTGTTCAAAGTGCCACAAATGGCCTGTGTTCAGTGTTGATCTTGCACTGTATTGGGCTACACACTAATCTATGTGTACCTAACTGACCGTGTTGCTGAAAACAGTTTTGGTATTAGTGTTAACGTGAAAAGGACAAATATAGTTAATGCGATAAGAGCCTAGAAATATTAATATGATGGCATTACCTCAGTATATATAACAATTTGTAGGTTCAGTAACTACTGCTCCAATACCATGACAGCAATTTAGAGCACAAAATAGTAATTCAGGGGTACAAATGTGTAATTCCTGACACCTGCGGTGCTCCGTAGAATATTAAGCATACAGCAATAACTCACAAAACAAGCAGAAATGTTGCAAAGAGCAGGGAAACGTAACAGACGTCCTCAACCTTTGTTTGTCATGCAGCAATCTAACATTTCAGCTTTCATCTGGAGAAGATGAAGTAATTTAAACAGCCCGGCCCTGCTCGGCTTCAAAGTGTCGGTTCGAGGTCTCAGACTGGACACTTGCTGCAGGTGCAGTGTTGGAAACACTGATGCAACACCAGAAATGGTCGACCCCTTTCCATACAGCGTGGGGGGGGGGGGGGCAATGGAGCGAAGTGAAGTAACCTCATGTGTCTACCTGGTCAGACATGCAGCCTAAATTCAAATTTCCCAACATTTGATAGACCTTTCAAAACCAAACTACAAAAAACCAAGTGGCGAGATAAGATACCTCCCCTGGGTACTCAGGTGAAAGTAATAAAAATCACACTGCTGCCTCTCCAGATACAGTAGAGCTACAATAAGTTAGCTGAGGATTACGCTGTTAAATAGCCAGAGGCTGTGCGTGTAACATCAGCCTGGATAACTGCACTATTGCATACGACACAATCACGCATCACATGCATTGCCAGTAATGTAGTCTGCACTCTGAATTACATTCGTGGGGGTGTCAGTAAACTCCCTTGTGATGTATCTTTGTGGGTTAAGAAATGAAATACACTGATCCACAAGTAAGATAGATGTGCTTACCAAGGTCAAGGGGGCTCCCCAGTGTAATTACACAACTAGCAAACACAAAGGGCATTGTTATTGGACAAGCATAATGCTGCACATTACCAGAGCAACACAGCTGTTTCTATCAGCGAACACTAGCTTGGGAAGACATAGGGTGGGCATCAATTTAGCCTACTTATCTAAAGTCTCTAATTACTTGGTTTATTTGATAAACAGAACAAGGAGAATCCTTAAATGATTCTGCAAGATCCAAAGGGGATTAATTTCTTACTCCTTGAAAAAACAAATCACTGGTAGAATCCCTTATTTCACTCTTTAATCACGCATTAATTAGGAGCAATAGGGGCACCAGTTACACTTGGCATTTGGTGAGATTGCAGGGGGGAAAAAAGGGGGCCTGCATTAGCCTCTCCAGAGGAGGCGAGCGCATCAGGCTAAGACAAAGGCGACACAATCAGACAGAACAGCAGGAAGTGTGAGTTGGGAGAATGGGGATCTGAGCTTCGCAATGCCCATTCCCACGCAGAGCACTTCTTTCCTCACACAAACCCAGAATGGATACTCGCACTCACTGCACCTTGTTCCAACAGTCTGGAGAAAAACGTTTACAGGTTTATTTCGATATACGTTTTCAAACTGTGGCTAAAACACACATCCATACTTTACCATATCCATACCTCATTTTGATTCCTACTGGGTAATAAATCTGTAATCTTACCTTTAATTTAGTCAATAAAAATGTGTCTTATCTAGGAAGAATCCCTCTTGATCGGAGAAGGGAACGCCCACAGAGAGCAGACAAGACGTGTACTGGTTCACACACGAGTAGCAGAAAACAGTCAAAAGAGGAGAAAAGTTCAGCAGACACACATATGGACCGGTTATGAAACAGCAAACAGCATTAACTAATTAATTACGCTGTTAAATAAACCATTAAAAGCAATTAGAACAAAACACGCAACAAAGACACAGAGGTCATTGAAGTGAGATGCAGTTGCACATGAACCTGTAGATGTCTGTAACAGCAGTAAAACCGTCCAGTTTAGAGTGTGTGTGGCGAAGTGTAGAGCGGAGCGAGGAGCGATCAGGGGAGGCTTGATCTTTTGAGATTTAGCCGTTAAAGAACAGCACTCCAGGAAGAAAAGGCTGAATGCACGGTGCAAAGCAGGGGCTAAACACATCGGCCATGTTTACATGCATGGACTGCCTTAACGAAGGTCCAATTAAGGTTTGTTTGAGCTAAGCAGTTTACAACCAGCTGACAAAAGCACAGGAAAAGCCACTGTGTACCTGTTTGACGATCTGTGTTTTTAAACAGGGGAAAGAAATGGCGCTTCCACTTGTAGCAGCGGTAATTATTTATGACTTAAAAATATAACAAATATCGATTTGCTTTTTTCTGATGTACGGAAATGATTCAGAACTTGTCAGAATGTTAACGGACAACTATTTGTTTGTGTAAGGATTTGCTGCGTTTCTTTGTTTTATATCACCTTTTGGTTTTGGACTGTTTGACAAAACAAGGTATTTGTAGATGGACCCTGCGAATTGTGATGATTTTACATTTTAGTACTTTCAGAGATGTTATAAACTAAATAAGCAATAAATCAATAAAAAGCTAAATCCACACAATTGCTAATGAAAAAAATTATTAGTTGCAACCGCAGTGTAACTTCTTTTTTATTTTCTTTGCACATTATATTTATTCATCAAGTCCAGTCCTCCTGTGTTTTGGTAAATTGGTTCCTAACTACTTCCCAGTAACTCTGGTGGTTTGTCATGGTGCAATACTGAAGAGCTGCTAACACAAAAGTAAATTGACTAGTGATAAGTGGAGAGTTTCAGTTTCCCATACATATCTAAATGCTGTTCATCAGTAAAATATTCTATATGTATACTATTTTCACCTTGTGTTTAGAGCATGTGATCTTTGAACAAAAAACACAGGACTGACTTTTTGTTTTCATGTTTAATATCTGCTTTAACCAGCATCTAGAGCGGAAGTAAGATCTTGACAAAATTATAATAACCCAGGTGTGACATTTACATATACCACCCTACAGCTAACTTACTTTATCGTCTGGGTTAATGGTGGCACCCCATTGCATTTTGGTTCTGCAGGACATGCTCATCCACATGCTTTCTACCACAGGCAGTGGAATAAATCCACAGCACCTGAACCAAACTACTACTTAAATGGCTTTCAACTTCAATATTTTAGGGTTGACTATCTCAGATGAAAACCATATCGAACACAATGAACAAACTGGCCTGTAAAATGTGTTTTGAAACCATTATGCTCTCAGTCTGTTTTCTCACTTCGCGAGCTTGAATAAAGAGGTAGCTTCTCGAGCAATCTCGGCCTTGTTTGTTTAAGGTAATTACTACTTGTCCTCCCATCCTGCCGGCCCAGATGATGCATGGAAATTACCATTCCCCTACTTCAATCAAAGCTGGTAAAAGAAAAGGGAGAAAGGGGGGAACAGAGGCGAGCAGATGGGAGGGGGAGGCGGTGAGAGAGGAACTCTGTGAGACACACAGAGCTCCCTCCCTGCATGACAAGAAAGGGCACTGTCTCTGATTAATTAGCTGGAGTTGGTAATCAGTTTAATAAGACTGAAGTTGATGGTGAGAGGTCCCCTTTGGCAGAGCCACACTAAGCTTAGCACTCTGTTCAGGGCCCTCGCTTTCTTCCTCCAAGTAAACACGCAGTGTCTATTTACATAAACAGTTGTTTCTTTTTTGTGGGGGGCTATTTTTCCTTCCAAACCGCCCCAAAGCCTAACACCACCGCTTAAGTCACTCCCAACAATGGCAGCGGGGACTGCAGACAAATTCATGAATTTTTCAACATATGAGAACTAATTAAATTGAGGCCTTTTTGAAATGAATATAGTGCGAGGTACTCACTAGCCCTACGCACACAAAGAGGGTATAATTCAGCGATTGAATTCTGGCTTGATAGCATTCAGCCTTTTACCATGGTGAGCTATACAGATGGCCGGGGTCCTTTTCATTCTTTTCTCTCTTAATGGCAAATCTCATTATGGCAGTTATCACTGTATGGAGAACAAGGCAGGAACGATGGGCCACAAAGCCACATGGTGCAGGAATCTGGTACCTGTCTGCTGCGGAACATGATACTTACTGTTAGGTCAGATCGTGATGAGAATTTAAACTGAGATGAGTGTTAGAGCATTATACAAAATACTGCTGTGTCTTAATACTCTTCAGTTTGATCAGCAGTCAGCAACAGAATATATATTCTAAAATATAGAATATACAGTATATTAAAGTGTTAAGTGGTTTGAAAATGGTCTCTTTTTTGCTTTTGAGTTACACGAGACGGCTGATACCACGCTCAGGTCTGCACATTAAAGATGAAGCTGGAGCACGGAGGCAGTTTAAGGCTGGAAACAGCAGAAACAGACTCTGGTCAAAGGTTCCCAGCACCACTAACGCTCACTAATCACTAATCAACGGTGACTTCCTGAAGTCTTTTTGTCACCATGAGGCAACCAGCGGAAACTACAGGAAATCACAACACCCAGCCAAGAAATAGTTCAGCATGTAACCCCCTGTAAAACCGCAACTCGAACAAAACAGATAGCCAGGTTAGTTGTTTCCTCCTGTCTTGAGTCTTTTTGCAAAGCTAAGATATTTAGTGTACAGATATGAGAGTGGTGTTGATCTTAAACACGATACAAATCCAAATACATACTGTATATATATATAAGTGTGTATATGTTATTATTTATTTTGTTCAGTTTTGTTTTTTGCATTTTCTTTCCAGCATTTTTTGCTCAGCTTGATGATCTTCTCTTCAACTACTGAAATCTATTCTCTTTATTATGTTCAACCTCCCAGGTTCTCTGCAGCTCATTCTCCTGACCGCTGTTATACTTAACATCTGCGCATTTTACAATATTTAAGATAAATGAATCACATGCAGCCTCTCATATGACAAACGTGTACTATAAAAGTATAATTTACTTTCTACATTGCTCACTCTGTTACACTTGAATCCAATAAATCATGACTTAGACTCGTCTTGGAATACTAAAAAGAAGTTGTTGCTGTCATGGCCGAGCAGTTTCTATCTAAAGTAAACTCTGAGGACCGAGTCTGAGATAAGAGAGCACCACATCAAACTGTGGCGTTAATGATCGTCCGCCGTTAACAACACAAAGACAGTCAAGTAGCAGATAGAGCGCCGAAATAATTTAAAAAGTCCTAAGTGGTCTATTGTCATTCAAATGATAAATTATGCTTGGCAGAAGTTTTAGAGTCACTTTTACAAAGCGTTGCTATTGTTTGTATCGAGACAAGGTTTAAAGAAGTCGGGATAGAGGGAATTACTTGGGAGACTTTGAGTTTCTTGGGGTTTGGACACAAATTGGTTCCCTGCTCACCAGGCCTGTTAGACAACCCTTCAACATGGCAACATCACTGCTTACAAAGGAATACACTGCTCAGACAACAGTGTGTGAATCAAGACTTGGAGTCAGCATGGACACTTAGATCAGTGTTAAAGTGACGGAAAGTGAAAAATGTATCCACATTAAAAGGAAACAAAGTCTGTTTCCTCACCAATATGTAATGTTACAAAGGTTCTTGACCTTTAGATGCTAAAAT
Organism: Gadopsis marmoratus; assembly: GCA_036023855.1. Taxonomy (NCBI): domain Eukaryota; kingdom Metazoa; phylum Chordata; class Actinopteri; order Centrarchiformes; family Percichthyidae; genus Gadopsis; species Gadopsis marmoratus. The sequence continues at coordinate 54,573 of JAVQJF010077309.1, read as the reverse complement.
GACACAGTTGTCTGTTTTTATAATTACCCTACATTTGATACATGTAAGCATTATCTGTGTTTTTATTTCATAACATTTGCGGTAAATGAAAAGATAGCTGTTTTACATACAGTTTACACATTGAATACATTTAGTTAAAGCCTATCTGCTATTACAGACATAGAAGCCTACTTAACAGTAGGCAAGACGAGGCGATTCAAAGTGCTTTACAGGGGCATAGGAATACATTAAACATAAAGCGAAAAGATAACATTAAAAATGCATTTAAAAGCAAGAACAAGCAAATAAAGATAAGCTGTAGTAACTGTACTGTAGTTATTGTAAATGCTGCTTAGCTGGGTTAGATTTAGAATTTGATATCTCAAATGAAGAGAACCCATCACCAAAGAGGGAGCACGTCACCCTACACATGAGACAACAACTGCCCCAGTCTACCATCAACCCAGTTCATTGAAGCAATGAGGTAGGGGGGTCAGGTGGTAAAAGCCACAACCCAGCCACAGGAGAGAACCATAAGGTAAACAGGTGTGTGAAATACAGCTAACCAGTGTGCAGTGATCACACCCAGGAACAGGTCGTTTGTCCAAAGTGCAGATGTGTCTCAATCTTTTCTCTTAAAATGACAAATACATTACTAATCTTCCATAATTTACGTTTGCAATTCAGATAATCCTTTTGTTCAAACCTATGAAAAATGATTGTTACCAAAAACTGCTGATTATAATGCGGGCCATATTTGAGCAACTTGACCAAATGGAGGAGGCTCAAATCGCCTATGCACCTAAGGGTTAAATTCAGTGTACTTTCAACTGCCACTGTCTTGTTGCAGTGTAACCGCAGTATTAATTGATCAATAACACGTCTGGAGCAGTTTCTCCCCCCCCCCTGTAATCAAGCGAGTGTTTGTAATTACCTGCTCTACAGTAGGTGAGTGTTCTTCGTAGGAACTCAGCAATAAATTACCACACAAGCCAGACTTACGGAGGTCTTTCCTGGGACAAATCAAGGTAATGTTAATTACACCATTAAATTCATTTGCTCAGTGTAAATCCCCCCCGGCTGCTCTAGATCATGCTGTGTCCAGTCTTAAGATACAATAGGATTCCAGGTCTGTGTGTGTGTGGACGTAAAGCCAGGTCAGTGGAATTAATACAGTAGAGGGATGTTTACACTGTAACAAAATTAAATTAAATGCTTAAATTAGCACACTCATTGTTAAATACAGACTACAATAAAGGCTTTAACGTCTTAATTTATCCCCATATGTTGCATAATGTAACCGGGTTGGCCACATAAATGAGATTCCCTCCTCTCTCGTCAGGTACTTGGCATTGCTTAAGATGCCATTACCTCTGTTGGGACTGTTAAATGGTTCTATAAAGAAAAATGAAATATTCATTAACTTGGTTAATAATTCATTCAGATAAAATGCGGTATGTGGTTTGCAGAGTGAAGATGAATGCATAATGAGTGCATGCTCAGCATATTTGTGCTTGGGAATGTTTTTATTTTGTGATAGCAAAAGAAGAAATTAATTGAAAGTTCATTTTCAATTTTTTGTTCTACAAGTTTTGCTAAATGATAAAATAGATGCTTTCCAAGCAGTTTCAAACTAAGAAACAATTAAGAGGGCGTGTAAGTAACCCACATAATACAGTTTGGATTTTAATTATGGATGAAGTGCATTTAAACAGTCTTTATCCAATTGTAAATGTTAGCTTGACCCAATTCCCACAGTTTGAGGAAACTGTGTAAAACACTTTGTATTTTGCTGCCTGAAAATTGGAACCATAACCTCTGCTTATCATGTGACAAAAAGGCCGGAAGAATGAAACACTATATTCAAAATTTCATATGAAGTTTTGTCATTACTGAAAGTATCCAGTTGCCGCTCCAGATGTCACATCAAAAGTCTCCTGGCTCTCCCGTCCACAGCCAGCAGTAAGTGTGTGCACGTTGCTTCAGTTACCAGTGGACTGGTAAAGTGTTCCCACACCGCCACACTGCAGTGTAAACACACTCATCCAAACACTGTCAAACTAATTTCCTCACACCACAGAGGTTCATTTTGGCTTTCAGATAAATCAATTCTTTCTCTAATTATCAATTGTGACACCCATAATCACTGGAAGACTGCAGCGCTGAATAAATGGCACGTCTTTTGTGTTATAATTCTGTGCATCTTGACAAACATGACCCATTAAACAACCCTGTGGCCTTTTTCAAGAGCGATGATTATACTAATTAAAACTGCAAAACATCTGAGAGGGCTACGGACGTGCCAGAATTAAACAGGTCATTAAATCAGCCAGGGAATATGTCAACATCTGCACTGCCTGTCGCTCCTGCAATGTGTTATTTTGAGAGGAAGGAAACAAATATACCTTGTGTGCTGAAACACGCTCACAATTTACATGATATCACAGGGCCGCTTTCCTACGGTGGCCCTGAGGTACAAAACACAACAATATTGGAATATTTGGTAATGATGTTTTCGGTCTTGTTAATGTGTTTTCTCTATTGCTGTCATGCTTTCACAAATGATATTGCCTTTTCTGTCCTGTATTTTTTTTGAATGTGCTTCACCTTATGTCACTGTGTTTTGCCCCTCAAGGCCACCGTACCGCCGTTTCCAAACCCTACCCCTTCCAAAGTGAAATTCCCTCTACAATAATGCCACGTCCCCTTAAATATCTGCGGCACCCTTATACAGGTTAAACATTTGAAATATTCAATATTTATTGAAACCTTTATTGACACAGGGAAAAGAGCATGGGTAAGACGTGGTAGTTACACAATAGAACACAGCAAACATTTTATCCAAGACTTGAACGACAAACAAAGCAACATTAGCATGTCTGATGTACACTTTGCGTTAGGTGTGAGGTGTTTTGGACGTCGCTTGCCTTTATCAGCTGCAGCTCGGAGATCTCTCCTCTGGGTTAATCCTCTTCTAGCCGGCGATAGCAGCAAGTGATAGCACCGATGTCTTATTACCAGCGACACATGTTACCTTTCTTACAACAGCAGCTTTCCAACCATTTAATGGGATTGTTGTTGTTTTGTCTCGTCCCCCCCCCCCCACTCCCACTCCCCCCAACAAACACTTTTCCCAGAAGTGGTTCGACATGTGCCCAAGGAATTTGTCTCTGCGTTTCACAACAAATCAGCCTAGGTCAGGGGCTAAGATTGGCCTCCAGTAACAGACTATTGAAAACAGCTCCTCAACATGGCGAGAGGGGAAAGTGGATTTTCCAGCTTAAAAAGAGAATCATCTCTGCTCAAGGCATTATCCTGCGTTCCAAGAGATTAATAAAGTGAGATGCTATTGATACGGCGCCGCACTGCTCTTGGATCAGCGCTGGTCATGTTCACTGACAACTACTAGCTTAACAAAAATGGCTTTTACATATGGAAAGCATTTATTCACAGATGATTTTTTGCCTTTTGGATCCATTGAGATGATTAATTTAATGCCGAATACAGACTTCTTGAAAAGTTCTTATTTCTGAGAAGTTTATGAATAAGCAAAACACCTTCATCCAGATGTTCCATGTAAATAAATCAGACTATTAAACCAGTAGGTTGTCCAAAACCTTCGAAGGCCCTAAAAGCCATCATTTTTGTCCTGTTAATAAAGCATCTTATGTCTCCTCACTCCTCAGTCAAGATATATTTTCATCAAAGTGAAGAAATCCCATGTCGTACTTTGATGTGTTTAACACAGTTTAAACTCGCGTCTCATTACAGAGATAATTAATAGTTTAATTAGCACCAATTCTCACCAACTGACAGCTTCTCAGACACACAGCCATGTGGTTTAATACTCATGTTATATCTAGGTTTCTTCAGCTCAGATGTTTTGTATCTTAATTGCCTACAAACTTTTATTTCTGATGTTTAGTTCATTTTTCCTCGTACTGATTCAGCCGACACAGCAAAGCCATGAGGACACTGCTCCTCACCAGGGGACTAAGTGCCCAAATATGTGCAATGCAAACAACTTAGGTGGATTAATTTTAGTTCTCATTACCTTGAAGCAAAGCAATCATTTTCTATGGTCGAAAAAATATATATATTTATATATATAAGCGAGCATTATGAATTAAAGTAATTATCATTCTTGTGCTTTCTTGCATGCTGTTTGCAATTAACACTTCCTGGAATCTGAATGAGCATTTCAGAAGTGTGAGTAGCTGCGGAGGCAAATGCTGCATCCAAAAAGATCAAAGTAAAAGCGGGAGGAATTGATGGTTTTAGACGAGTTTACAGATGCTGAAGAGAGCTCAACACACAATGAGCGGTGAGTGTAGGCTTCGAGAAACAGCGCGTGCCTCTTGTTCGGGCTGAGATACAATAGCATGTCTCCCAGCATGGGTGAGGGCCAACAGCAAAGCCTCTGTTTCATGTCTGCCCCCCCCCAACAACGTTCACTCAACTTCCAGTTTACAACTGCTCACAACTGTTTACAGCAGCCAAATTTCATTTTCTACTCCCAAATCCTATCGCACATTATCCTTTTCATTGCATTAAGGCCCTAATCTGTCCTTTCTCTCCCTGGGAAGAAGAAAGGAGCGCCTTCATGATTAACCCACTTTACTGCAATAAATAAACGCATCATCCAATAATGTACACCAGATTTAATTTTGGGGGGGGCAGAACGCTCAAATCACTGAAATGTAATGGAAAATTGGTCTTTCCTCAGCCAACTGTGTGACTTTCCCCTCCTCATGCTTCAATATATACAAAGGGAATAAAAAGAAACAGGATCAACCCACCATTAAAAACACAACTTTTATCAAATTCACTTAAAAATTCACTTTTCCTCCGCGTTCGTCACATGAAGCCCATGTTGCTTTTGGTTTCCCATCGTTGTTTAGCCTCAAACCTGCAACACAGAAAAACATTAAATTACTGGACCCTTTATGAATACATTTTAGCCGTCAACTCCATGAGTAATCATTCAAAGTGCAGCTAATGCAGATTTAACAGCGTATCTCAACTGTACTTGAGCCCAGAGAGTCGCACATGGATAGATAGATACGATGGCAAACATAAACATGAGGACAGACAGAGAGAGAGACGTCGTACCCCCAGGCTATTTCCTTCTTCCTTTTCTGTGCTGCCCTCAAAGCCTCCTCTTCCTGTTTCCGTTGCACAAAGTCACGGCAATCAGCCGCTTGAGCAATATTCACAGCCAGCTATACAGAGGCAGACAGAGGGGAGACCCATTAAAGGATGGAAATCAGTCTGTGGCCAAAAATCAATAAGTTAAACATTGTGAAGCAGCAGCACAACAACGTGAAAAGATATACAAATAAAACACAGACCAGGTGTTTATCAGGGAATATGACATGTCTAATGAACATATAATTATGTACTAGATACATATATTTGGCTTCAGTGTATCTCACAGTTCTTACTATCCAACTGCAATAATACTGTTGCAATGATGGTCAATTATTGTTCAGTATGAAAACTTTTGAATTGTTCCCATGTAAAAATTAAGTTGCGTTTAAAGCAGAAATGATCACTCACTCAGTGTATCGACAGAAAACGTTGACAATCGAGTACAAGCAGTAAATATTGACTGATTCCATCTTCTCAAATATTAACATTTGCAGGTTTTCTCTTCTTTGATAGTAAATTGAGTATCTTTGTGTTTTAGACCTTTAGTCAGTCAAACAAGCAATTTGAAGATGTCACAGGTGGGAAAATGTGACGGACATTTCCCCTTATTTTCTGACATTTTAGAGACCCAACGATTACTTGAGAGAAACAGTTGGCAGATTAATCAAAAATGAAAACAATCAGTAGGTATGATTGAGATTTCAGAAGCACTTCTTCAAAAATTCAACCCACAAGCTGTTTATAATCTGCAACACCCAACATGGTGGAAATACCTCTAAGGCAATAGCCAGTGAAAACCAAAAGGTATGTCTCTTATATACAATATAAATATGTGTGTGGGTGTATATCTGTGTGTGTTTTGTATGTGGGAGAAGTGCCCAATAAATTACAGGAGCAATGTTTTATTATAATTATTCTATTTCTAATTTTCTTTGAGGTGTTTTAAGAGGAAGTCATATTTCAAGCTCCTGGCTCATAGTCTCTCCCGCACATTGTTTCCTTTCGATTACTTCTTTTTTTCTTGTTTAATGTGCAAATGAAGTAAGTGAATGAATAAACAATGAGAAACTACATTCAGCATTTTGCCATTTTTCCTCCGTCTCAAAATTGTTGCAGTGGCATTTTTTCCACTCGTCACCAGTGTAAAAGAGAATTTTCTGTTTGGAGTACTGCAGGCAGTCTCTGAAATCAGAAGTGAAGAGAATGACCGTGACTGCAAGAAGCAAACATTCAAATCCCAGGGAAGACGTATGTATTGTGAAGCAGAATAATCCCAATAACCCCAGTCACACAGAAGCACGGGAAACAAAGAGAAAAATCCTGCCTCCTCTGTCACTCCTGAGATAGGTTTATTATTCAAGCAAAGGCAAACTTTGATAAACAACTTGGAACAATTTCACCAAACCTTTGGGTAATTCTCTGTAATATTCAGAGTACAATCGGGGTGGGGGGTGGGGGGGAGATAGTCTTAAGGTAATGAAGAAATGTGCCACCACTGCACCACTTGGAAAGGAAAAAAAAAAAGACCTGCTGGAAAAAAAAAATGTTTCAATTATAATTAAGTGGGATAAACTTTATTAGAAAGACTGAAACTAAAATATCTCCTAATGCATGCTGGGATTAAGCAGGTCAGAGCGAGCAGGCAAGAAAAATTAAACTCTAAAGGCTTTTTATCACCATATTTCAGGAACCAAGGGTGTAAAATGTTCTAATTTGGGATACATTAAAAGCCATAAAGGTCTTTCAAAAAGATTAATGGTACTTTGCTTGGATTTAAGATAAGGGCTTCGGCTGGCTGCAAGTGCTGGGCTCCGGCTGGGCCCTCAAGGCATTCATCTATACAGTCACTGGAAGATTTGTGAAAGCGCCTGCACAGCCTGAAGCGTACATAATATGACAGTTCTCCAGTTCTTCGCTGTTTTATAGGTTTAAAATTCCTCAAATCGTGTTTGCTCCTCTTAAAGAGAGTTACAACGGGTGATTGCTCTTACATTTACAGTAGATTTGCGAGCAGATAAAACCACACCGGGGTTTTCCCTGCTCCTTGCTGGAGTGGTGTAGGTGCTAAATGCTTCTGCGTGTGTGCGATGCACGCATAGATTATAAACCAGACGTTTATTAAATTGTTGACAAATCTGAGAACAGCTCCTGCTCTCTGTGTTTGCAGAAAAAGCCCCACACTGCTCATTCTGGAAGCAAATCAAATGAAACTGCATGTTGCTAAATGATTTCACTTGGAGATTTACAGGCAGAGATTTCTATTTAACGTTGACACCAGGATTGCCCACATTAACCTGCCCTCCTGTGGGGTTGCATTTGAAGTGCAAAAAGTCTTGAAAACACGCCTTCCCAAACATTCCAAAAGCAAAATTAAAAACCCACTTCCATGCCCCTAATTTCCCCTTCTTTTAAATTCACAACATAGCGTTTACTATATTTAAAGCATTAAAGATCTTTCATTTTTTATTTTTTTTTATCTGTTTAGTCTACAATCCCTGATTGTCTTTACTGGGGCTCAACATTAATGTCAACCAAGTTACCTAGGAGACAGAGCAGATCAAAGAGACAAAAAAAAAAATGCTCATATGTCTGATTAATCAAGCCTGCAAACAGCTTATTTCTTTTAGCCTGCATGCAAGTATGAAAATGAGATTCCGAGAGCAGTACATTGTGCAGATTTGTTCATTCTTATCTGAACAAAGCCAGCGGCAGCTTATTTCATGGATCACTGGCACTGTCAGCGCTGTGGCGCCGAGCAGGTGACGGCTCCTCTTTCTGTGGCGAGAACAAAATTAGCAAAAAGTCGGCACAAATTAGCCTCTCATATTTTCAGTAATATGACATTATTTTTCATTTACTTTTTTGATCCACTTTTCAGGATTTTTCCCCCTCCCCTTGAATGCATCTTAGTGCCAAATCCTTTCACATCAGAGGCTGGTGAAAAATAAGAATGAAAGTACAAAGCTGGAAAAAAATAAAAAAATCAGGCGACAGGAAACCTCCTGCGTTCTTTGTTTATGTGGCTCCTAAAAGGCATTTCTTCCCCCTCAATCACATATTAATATACAATTAAGTGTCCATCACAGCCATGATCCTGTGCCTTGTGTGGCCTGGGCACAGCCCTTTTAAAAACAAGGTTTATTCAGAGGATTAATACTCTGACCTTTGGAAGATTTGAGGGCAAAAAAAAAAAATCATCATGCACAATGCTGGCACTGCAGCAGCAGCAGCTTAAGGCCACTAGGAGGGTTAAGTCAATAGTACCATTTGCTGTTCATTCATGTTTGGGTCGTCATGGAGATTCAAGTGGAGACCCAAACATGGGGCCTCAATCCCCCCCCCAAAAAATAACTGCACTGCTGCTGTATAAGCCATAAAGAAGATAAACAAAGTCTGTCTTAATAACAGTTTCACGCTCGGTTTTCATTTGTTCATCTGTTCTATTGCATCACTTCTGAGGTGTTTGACAAATGAAAGAACACTCTTTATGAGCAGTGCAGGGTTTACAATAACACTGTGGAAATTAAACAGCAAGTGCGAAAAGACAATAGCTGAATGAAAGATGAGAAAAATACATCTCCATGTGGATAAAGTGTTAAAGCTCCTATTAACAATAAGAAATAAATGATGGCTTTAAGGAAGAAATGGCCTTAAACCCATTCATAAATTTCCTATCCAGGAAGCCTCTTCCAATTAAAACGTGTGAGAGGTGGATTAACAGGGGCTATATGGCTTTGCCTCGCTAAATCACCTCCCTGAGCTGCTCTGCTGCATTTGACGTGTAAACGATTAATGACCAGCCTAATTCCCTTATCACACTACCTTAATGCCTAAATAATGTGGCCTTAGTCAACTTTGGAAAGCAGGGCCATATAAGAAAGGAATGAATATCAGATTAGGCAGCTCGTGTGTTATTTCAGCATAATGTCTTAGAGCGGAGGGGGAAGAAAAATGTGTTTCTGGCTGCAAAGCCTCAGTGTTGCAGCAACACTGGGAAGGTCAAAAGATCGAGAGGTCAACCAATACCACCAATAATGTATTATAAAGGAAGGAATACAAAGTTTAATTCACTTAGTTCATTTTGACATCTCAAGAGTAAAGTAATAGACCTGATTAAACACAAAGAATGCAAGTCAACCAGAATTTCACATCTTACATGAGACAATAGAACTGATCATCACTTGGTGTGAACGTACAGACCTCAAGGGTTAATTTATGAATGGACAATCAGGATTGTTGCTGATGGCAGTGGTCGAGGAAATATTAAGATTCTTTACTAATGTTAAAGTAGCAATACCACACTGTAAAAACACTCCATTACAAGTAAATATCCTGCACTGAAAATATTACTTAGCTAAAACGTACGTAAGTATTAGTAGCAAAATATAGTTAAAGAATGAAAAGTACTCAATGCATAAAAATGGCCCCTGTGAGTGTTATACGATTATATATTGTAACATTAGATTATTGTTCCTGCTGCATGGTTGCTTAAGCAGCATTTTACTGTTGTAGTTGGTTGAGGTGGAGCTGAATTTTAGGTTTTATATAGTTTTGCAACTAATTAATGTTTTTATTACTGATGAATTTACTAATTGTTTTCTATCACAATTGTTTGGTCTGTAAATGTCAATAAATTGTGAGATAATGCCCATTTTAATTCCCCAGAGCCAAAAGTGGCATCTTTAAATGATGTTTTGTCCAATCAATATGCCAAATACCAACATTTTTCAATTTACTGTAATTTAAGACAAGGAAAATGAGCAAATCCTGACACAAGCTGGGACCATGAAATGTTTGGCAGTTTTTGCATGAAAAATCAATTACAGGAGCAATCAAAATAGTTGATGATTCATTTTCTGCCGATCGATTAATCGACTAATTGTTTCAGCTCTGATTTTACGTGCTACTGGGTAGCTTAATATATAATAATGCATCATATTTTAAAAGATCATAATATGTTTTCTGTAAAGTAACTAGAGCTGTAAATACATGTAGTGGAGTAAAAAGTATAACATATTTCTCTCTGAATTGTAGTGGATAAAGTATAAAGTGGTGTGAAATGAAATTACCAAGTAGAACATTTCTGAGAAATTTTGCGTGAGCCTGCTGCTTAGTGCGCATCCCAGTAATCAGTTTTCTGATTCTGGGTGTTAGCCAAGTCGATGTGAGGGAGCACTGGTTGCCAGATGCTGGACGTGATAGTACTATTCATGCAGGCGTACCTGAAGTACTATGGGTGATAGTATTTGTGTCAGTGACAGTCCCACTACTACTTCAGGCAGTGGTGTGAGTGCTAATATCACCAGTACACATATTAATATCAGTGCTGGATCATAGAGGTTCACAGGCCATAGTTAGAGAGTGAGAGCCCAATGGTTGAGCAAAAGGCCATTGTTAACATCATTAACACCTGTGTTGAGCTACCTTAAAGCTGCTGTTTGATATGTCCTGCAATAATAGGACAAAATGGCTGACATTAAAAAAATTTCTCAAAGAGAGGATCCAGCACAGATGTTAGACTGAGAGTTAAGCAGTCTAATTAGCCAATCACAGTCAGCTCAACACTCTGTATCCGTGTTGGCAACGCTGCAAAACTTCTGTCCAGAAGATGTTGAATAATGAGAATATACGCTTCGCACAGCAGGCAAACAACATAAAGTAACTCAAATTTATAAAATGTACATCCCAAAACTGATCAATCTGCTTACTGATTACTCAACTAATTTCTCTGCTTAGGAGTTTAATGGTAAATGATATTTCTCTGAATTACTTAAACGACTGTTTCAATACTAAATTTAGCAAAAGCAAACCCACTGTTTAACAATGTATAATGCGAAAGCATAGACGATTGCAATATGGCATTATTTCTCGATGAAAATGCAAAGTCCAAATAATGAACCTCCACGTCGCCATATTCCCACACTGTTTCTCTCAAACGTTTATCAGTCTTTCATGGGGCAACCTCACAAGAGCGTCTTGTAATCTTGCCTCCTCTTTGACAAACAGAATTACATGGCAGGCGAAAAGAAAGCCACTCCAGGGAAGGCACAGTAGAACAGCCATGCCTCCATTTTCTCTTCTAGTAATCTGATGCGAGATACACATGACATGTCATCTTTAGGGAGTAGACAAAAAAAGAAAGAAAAAATCTATGAAAGTTCGCCTGCTTTGTGCACATTCCATTATCTTGCCTCTTCTGAGTAGGGTAGGCTTATTAGCAAGCTTTGAACTCACACTTACAATAATATGCCGTCAACAGTTTTATAAGCTAATTAGAAAAAAACAGTTTAATTAATGAGTGACTGGCAATAAAATGGCAATCATGAAAAAAGAAAGCGAGGGTGCTAAGCTTCCACTACCACCAATTAAGGCCTAATTACAAACAAATTATATATGTGTTTTGCTGTGGGCTTTAATTTAAAAAAATGGCTTTAATTAAAAGAGAAAACATGCTAATTAATTAAACAGCACACAAATCTACACTGAAAAGTATGCTTTGTCTATCAAGTAATTAATGAAATACAATAATCCAAATGAGATTCCCAGGCATTTGATAAAAGCTTAGTACCCATTTCAAAATCCATTTCAAAATTAATGGGCGAAAATTTAATGTGAGTCATCCAGAGATACAATAAAAGTTCATTCAGTGATAAATTGCTTATGCTGAAGGAAAAACGAACAAAGAGGAGAGTTTCCCTAAACTCTCTGCGAGGTGGCCCGGGGGGGGCTAGCAGGGGAGACGGCGCCAGCCTCCTACGCTAATGTGGGGCGGGGAAAGTCAGAATCTGATAAAGCCCACTTTCCACAAAAGCGCTGCTCATTAATTTTTTGATTACAAACACGGGGCATGGCAGGGAGAAGGTGGTGAGAAGAAAAAAGGTGTTAAATAACATGAATATCATGAAACACTCTTAGTTCAGCCCTTTGTTTCAACTAAGCCACCATGTCTCCTCTGACAAAATGCTTCGCCACCTTTGTTTCACAGCATTTAAGCAAAGCTTTCCAAAGGGTAGATTTCAAGGACAGTGGGGCTTTCCCTTTCAGCTGCTGCTTCTATTGAAATACGAGCTGGAACATAATGAGGGATATTACAACCATCCGCAGGTTCAAATGCTACAGAAACCATAAATGGCTCTAGCGAATACATATTCATGTGGTTAATTATTGTATATTAAGTGATCCAACTATTAGGAGGGAGCACTTTGTAAACAATTTAGACTGATCAGGTTAATCATGCTCGATACAGGGTCTACAGAGAGGTCCGCCAGCCAAAGGCCAGCCAGAGTACAGGAAGCCACTGATGACATAAATCAGTTGCAATCAGTTAACAATCCAGCAAAACACAGGCGCAACAAAGACCAGTAATAGTATGCACAACATTAACGTGGTATGATATAGTGACATACACTATTTATTTGCCATTTCTTTCTGTGAAAAATGGCAGAAACAACTGGGTAAGAGACAAAAAAAAAAGCATTCAAATGTGTTCCTGCCTTTTAATTAATAGACTACGTGTCCATTTACAAAAATCGACAAATTCACAGTGCATATAAACATGCCCAGAGCAATATGCTGCAAAGTGGCTGTATTGCCCTTCAGTGTGTTCTTTTACCTCAATAGTGAAAGCATAACTGAAATGAGTTCTTATGTCACTTTGCCTGGTTTTGTTTTGTCGCATGTATATGTAATAACCGGGTTAGGATGAGCTTCTACTCTTTCACAAACTTGACCCACATGTCTACTTTTGTTTAATTTACTGGAGCTGTGGCATCACACATTCCCCCCCCCCCATTCACTTTTGGTTTTCACCAAAAGTATACAAACTCTTACCTGCATGCGTGATCAGACGGCAACAAAATTATATGGTGCAGTAGAAGAAGAAGAGGTAAACGGTTTCCCTCGTAACACCCGTGAAAGCTACTTGGCTGGATATTAAAGGTCAGCGTAAACCGTTGGACCGGAATGAGATCTGAACTGGATTAGAGCTAGTGGCTGGGTTTTTGGATGGAAAGGTAGCCAGGGAGTCAAGGACGGAATGAACAGTTCCATGAATACAACTATGAGGTCAACATATTGCAATAAATATCCACTAGATTCTAATGCATTTGATCATCACTTGAATTTATAATCTGAACAAAGGTCAATTTCCTACTGACTTGGGTCGGCTGTGGGAAAGTCTAAACTAGCCTGGTTGATACTTCGTGGCATTTACAGGTCGAACTAGATAAGAATGTGATCCTTATATTTACAACAACAGTTCAACACCAGGTATGTCTGAAGTACACTAATCCTCCACAGTGCACAGCTCTATTTCACTGTACAGACTGAAAAAACCCCGGCCTTTTAGAATACTTATTGTGCTTCTTTTTGTGTAGTGCCATTTGCAGGCCTGCTTCTTTCCCATTGTTTCAGGAGAGGCCAGCAGCCGTGCAACTACTTTTTATGTTTCATATTCTTTAGTTCCTGGAAGTCATGAAATGAACTCGACACCCCCTATTGTGACAGCCTAAGAGAGTTTGTTTTGAAGTGGTAATGCCACTCTAATAGCTGTGATGAGTGCTATGGGGGAACTGTAAGCTCTAACATGGTGCGACAGTCTTTTGTGGTGAAATATACCCACTTGCTATATATATATATATAAAGTACAGCTCCTGACTATTTCAAAAGACCTCAGTGGCTTTGTTTCATAAAGAGAAAAAAAAGAGCGAGGGAGTAATTATTTGTTGCGAGGATGATGAAATACTACAATGAGAAGGTGGATTAGTGCGACAAAGACAGTACTGTATAGGAGCAGGGTACACTGCTGAATGGACCACCAATACAAAAGCTCTCAAATGTTTAGTACTAAAATTTATTGGCAATACCAATCCAGGTTCAGAAAATCATATGGTTCAACCTTCAAAAGACTTTTCATACTGTAAAATATTTTATTTTCAATGAATTTGAGGCATTTGGGTAAGTAGTTTGTTGGTTTGAATCATACCTAAGTAATCTTATTCAGAATATAGATATGAATGGTACGTTATCAGATCTAAGAGCGGTCACATGTGGAGGATCAATTTTAGGACACTTACTCTTCCTGATATATATAATTGATATGATATGATTAAATCATATTAATATTATATGCAGTTGATTGTGTAGTGTATCCTGTATGCTGACGGTTTGGCTTTGTTAATTCAAAATGTGACTGTCACAAGAGATTGCCAGTAGGATTCAGTATTCAACAAAAATTCATGTGTACAAATGACTACAGTAAATGGCCTAGTACCCGACTATTTCAAGTGTTTGAGCATATAGAGCCCTGCAAAGGTATAATAATTGCCATAGTTAAAATTCAGCCAAAATGTATAGATATCGTTCTTTTGGATCTGAATCTTAAGGCTTGGAACAGTTTAGGAGATAACGTAAGATACCCAGAATCTAGGACAAATTTTGACACAGGAAGCCGCACTGTGCTTTGCAATACTGAGGAGCTATCAGCTTTTTTAACTGGCTCATTTACCAGGAATAGCTGCAAAATCAATCTGTCAAATATGAGCTACTGGATGCTATCAAGCTTCATGACAGGCTGTAAGCCATTTACACTATACTGTGTGTCAGTCACTCCATGTTATGCTAAATCCTGAATTAATTGGCCTATATGCAACTTGCAGCAGAGTAAAATAATGTGCAGTAATCAAAGGATGGAGACCCAGTCTTCTTAATTGGAGGACTCGCACCTTTTAATCTACTGCACTACTAAGAAGACTACTTTAGAGACAAGAAGCTTTTTGCATTATTTTGTGTCTTGTAAGGTTTGTGAAAGGAAATCTAAATGTGCTGAGAAGGATCAACAGACATTTTTCTGAGAAAAGAAACCCTATCTGCACAGTTTAAAGGAATACATTAGGGAGCTTTGTCTAAGCAATGTAGACATAAATAATATTTTGTTACCTAAAAGGGGATGTGATTTCTTTGCACCATCTTTGTGGGCGTTGATACTTTCACTTAAAAACAGAGCATGTCTTCATGAATTCATCTAAAACAAAGACTTACAGCCTTGGGAAATATTTAAAAACTGTAATGAGAAGGAAAAACCTCAACCTGTAATATCCGAGCGGCGCGTCTCAGAAGTTTGACAGATGAAAGGACACATATCTCAGAATTTCTAAGGAGCCTTCAAAACAGGTTTTTACCAAATTGTTTTAATGTTCAGATTAAAAGAAGAAAGTAGAGCAAATGGAAATCATTAATTGATTTGAGGGAGCTCAAAACAGAAGCCGACAAACATTTCCGTCTTATAAAAGGGGGGATTCTGACAGCAAGCTCTATATCATCCCTCCATTTCCCTTTGCTTTGAGGAGATAAGTGGGAAACCATTAGATTGAGGATGAAAATACACTGAAACATTGTCATCCAACGTGTACCAGCGTTTTCTTTACAAAACAATGCCTGGAGGGACAAACAGGCCTCTTTAGTTCCTCACAGCTGTCAGGATGCTTTTGCATTTTTTGTGAAGAAAACCTGTTCCCATTCTTCCAGCGAACAGCCTGCTACAATCATGTCTTGGTGTTATGACCGTAAACAAATTAAAACATCTAAGCCATTCCGTACCAAATGAACCACTCAATTATAACCTTGAAATTGATTCTGGCCACAGTGGGGATTATTGATCCTCTAAATGTTTGTCACAGTGCTCCTGTCAAAAGTGAACAGGGATGCTGTAAACAAACACGTTGGTCTTAATGCTATCTTCATTACAGGCTGCATCATTTCAGATATAATATAACCCTGTCTAACTGATTCAGAATCCCTCAAACTTTTTGGCTTTTAGCTGCTCCTTCTCTTCATATCGTCTATATATTCAGCACTGCCTTTCTTTTTATTCAAACGTGAACGATAAAGAACTCTACATCACCTGGGTTTTTACAGATTTCAAAATGGTCAATACTCTCGTGGAAATGAAGTTATCACCGCTAAACAAGGAGATGTGGCTGCCAGACTGCTGTCAGGTCCCATCACGGTTCTGGCAAGGCGCGAGGCAGGTGCCAAAGAGGCGAGAACCTCGGCTCAGGCTAAAAACCAATCCACCAGCACTCTAAGAGGCTTTCTGAAAGTACAGCGCAGGTGCCACTCACAAGAGCTTTCATTTACCTCCCCGTATTTGACCACTCTGCTAGCAGTTAAGATGGGAATATGAAAGGGCTCTGATGCTGCACACTAATGTCTATTACACACCGGAGATACCAGGGCCACGCGTGTAATGTCAATTCAATGAATAGTACAACTGCTTTTTTTTTCTTCTATCTTTAAACACAGACCCATGTTTTTGGAGCTTACACGTTCATTCAAGAGGGAGAGGTTTTCCAGGAAAAGATTTACTGAGAATATAAAACCTTTCTTTTAAACAGCAGTAATAACATCTCATGCAAACACACATTGTGTTTACAGTTTGTGGTGTCCATTCTTGCTGAATATCATCGTTTAGTTGACACATCTAGTCAGAGGTCAGATTCACTGCTGTTTAATCATCAGGACAAATAACAAAACTCTGCTATTTTGGGCACCCTGGTTCCAGAAGTAAATATCCCGTTCATTTTTCCCAGTGAAGTTATTATGTGACTGATGGTTGGAGCACTTTTACGGCTTGAATGGGCATGAAACCCACCTGGTTTAATCTCAGTACAAATGACCAAAACTGTGTCGAAATATCTGTTCTTTGATAAAAAGTGAAAAGGTACAAGCCTGTGGACATAAAAAACATGAGAAGAGAAGCTGACTATGACTCCTGAGGTGAATTTCGGTGAGAAACATCTAATCGCAGCACTTAAAATTCTGATACGTAGCTGCAAGGCAACCAATGGAAACTCCAGGAAGTGACTGGTCCCAATCAAGAAATAGTACGGCCCGTAAAATGGATAATTGATGTTTTTACACAAATGAAATAAATGGGATATATAACATGATAGTTTGTGAGTTTTAGCGGTTCTGGTAGGACGCTTTTGTTACCTTCCTACAAAGCCAGGTGAGCCATTATCTCCAGTTTTTGTGCTGAGCTGAGCTAACTGGCTCGAGCTTCATATTTAGAGTACAGACATGAGCAACTATTAGCATCGTGCTTTGTTCACAACAACATAGCATATTGAATTTGCTACATCTCTCTTCCTCTTCACTCATCGCCATAGCATCGGCGACAGAGCCTTATGGGTATTGTAGTATTTAGAGCTGTCAGCCATTGCTAAGCTTCTGGACAAAATAGGATTACTGGTGGCCATAACATAAAACTATAGTATAGGATCGGTACATTATACAGAAGACTCCTGTGTTTCTATGTTGGGAAACCGTGGCGATATTATTAGAAGAAACATTTTAAATGGCAATTCAGATGGGGGATGAATATTTCCTGGCCCAGCAGCCCTGCCTCCTTTGCAACTCTATTGCAATACAGAACCGACAATGAAATCTGTGCCCACAGTGTTACCAGTATACATGTTTGTGTTGCCACTATTACAAGATGAAAAAGCTTATGGGCTGCTGTAAGCAACATGCATCATGAAACAAAGAAGTTTAACTTTGGTGCTCAAAGTACAGCAATTCCCCCAGTGGAGAAGTAAAACGGCAGCTGTACGTCTTTTTAACCACAATTATGTGTGTGTGTGGGCTACATTTTATGCTAAATTATTTTCAAACCACTTGATCCTTGATGCCTGCCAAGGCGGTTAGTTACAAAACTTCAGGCACTGCATTTAGGGACATGTACACTTCAAAGGTATGAAACTCTTACCTGGAGAATGATTTAACAGTTGGCTTGAAAGCAATGTACCCTTCATTAAAAAGCAGAGCCAAAAGTCCTTTAGACACTGCAGCACTTCAAAACTAAGGGGAGGGCTTTCCATTAACTCAATGGAAAAGGGCTGCAGGACTGAATGGTGGGTGTCTGCATGTGTTTTTGTTCCTCTATGTCTTTGCGGAGGAAATGGCCACGGATCCATTAGCCTGATTTGTCACAGCAGGAGCACCCCAAAGATCTCTTATCAGCACAACGTACCTCTCGAGTGGCGAGTCTGTCGCTCATCTCCTCCGCCTTTGCAATGTCCCCTTCAGCTATGGCCCTCTCTATGCTCTTTTCTAGGCCGGACTGCAGAAGAGAGGAAAAATAAATTCAGATTTTTTTTTTTTTTTTTTTTGGAAATAGGGAGAGAGAGAGAGAGAGAGAGAAAAATCAAAGAGTAACTTCAAAAGTCCCCAGGGCCTTATTTTTAATATGATTGCCATTACTACAAATATGTAGATTTCCCTTCACAAATGAAAACCTTTTTGATTGGATATTAGTGGGGAAATCTTAGAAATGCTACAGGAGATTACCAAACATAAATGTGACTGTTTAATTACACATTTCCATTACAGGCCTAAGCAGACAGGGGAGCGGAGAAGCCCCCGGTTACTGATGGCAGGGCAGTTCTGCTGTGATGAGCCTATCTGAGGAAGCAGAGCACCACATTTCTTCAGCCCCCAAAATTTCATCACGCTAAAAAACATACACTGGAAAGAGGCGGTAATTATAATGTGTCTCCTCTGATGTATTGTTTGACTCAACTGTAAAAAGTGCAGGGACAACACCATCAGGCTTAAAAACACAAAATTAGTAAAACAATTTTCTCTGCAACTCTGGTTGGTCTTGAATTTGCTCTATATAGTTAATTATTCGCCACATAAACTTAAGCTGACTCTCACACAACCTGACTTGTGAACTCAATTATCATCCATTGTATCACACAAACAAAACTGAAAGACCATCATCTTTTGTGCCACGAAATGTGTTTTTAAGGCCCTGAAGAAATTATGTTAGCAGATGAATTAATCACATCTGGTTGCTATGACAGCTTTTTCCTCAAAAAAAAGATATATTAATTACAAGGAGCTGCATTTGAGGGATGAAGGAGTCCCTCATTATGTTGATGTGACAAGTTCTGTTTCATTCAGCTTGTTAATCATTTATTTTATCCTTTCAGAGTTGCCCTATTGAAAATTAGGCTAAAATCAGAAAAAAAACTAAATTTTATGCTGCTCTGAGATAAATTAACCACAAAATGCTCAAAAATAATCATTAATGGATTTCAAATTGAAATGAGAACAGTTCCCATTCACTGGGTCAGCTATGATGTTCATCAAGCTTGCAAATATTTTGCTCCATTGGCAATTTGCAAACGTTTGCATAAAGCGTTCATTCATCTATAAGTGCAGAAATGTATCCAAATGAAAGAAAGTTAAGTTACAATTTATGCAATGATGAATTCCCATGCCCATTTATTATCTAACCATTAATTTAAATGTTCTAGCTGCAGTCACAGAGGCTGTATCAGGTATTCTAACCCTCTAACTCTTCTTTTGTCAAGCAAAATTTAGGTTTCTTGCAGAGGAAAAACCTACATCTGACTTTAATCTCAACCGCAGAAGAAAGGAGATTCACCCTAATCTTATCACTAAACGTAGCCAAACATAATCCTTAATATTCATCTCTGTGTCAGGCTGAGTTAACATAAGGATTCTTCTAATCCATATGTCATATCACATGAAACAATGAGACGATACAGTGGCACTGAAACACAAAGGATGGGAAGGTGTTACGAACAGCTGAGACTGACACAGTATTAAACCTCAGCAGATAAGTTGGAAGGCAGGAGTCTTTGTTACCTTTGGAGGGGGTTTGGAACACGCGGGGGGATGAAATCGATCATTTACACCAAAATACTGCTTAAGCTCGTCCCAGTGCTTCTCCCGCTCCTCCTGACGCTCTCTGCTGACAGGGAAACTGTGTGTGAATGTTCATTACATGTAGGCCAGGCACTGTGTGATAAGGCAAACTATCACAGTCCAACGGACACCTGGCCTCCATTCCAATCACTGTGCTGAAACCAGATCCATATGTCTAAATGAGCATGGTAATGTCATAGCGCTGGTAAAAAGGTATCATGTTTGCACATCAGACTTCCCGCAACACAATACAGCTATCATCTGACATATAGATGATTTAGCAAATACTTGCTTAACCATAAAGGATCCCTGTTTCTTGCATGTTTACTACAAAGCATGCCATAGTTTGTTTTTTTTTAATCTACCTTACAGGCAGCCACTCTATTCCTGTCAATACGGTATGAGGAGCAGCTTGCAGACGTGTAACTTGTTTGTGTTAGATAGCCCATTACAGCGGACATCATGTTTTATTTGAGTGTTATCATGCTGCGCGATAGTGCCACTGGAAATTAGCGTGATGGTCTGACATCTGAGATTTCGGACTTGGCTGCATTCGCAAGCCTTTCATTTTGGCAGTACACACTTTCAGCTACACGTTTGCCACAGTCGCATGGGAAGAATTACATTAATCTTTTGTATAAATGCTGTATAAACTAATTTCCCTGGCTGGACATTACAGTTTGTTACCTTGCCTCTGTAGGTTCCTTGCTTTCTGTTCCTGCTGAATGACATAAGAGACACAGTTAAAAAGGACTGTAGGATATTTAAAAACAAATTAGCATCAGCTAAACAAAAGTATAACACGTAGGCCAATAAAGGTGCTGTATTATATGCAGTACTACATTCTAATATGGGCGAGAGTGAGGTTTGGTCCATTTTTTTCTTCTTTCTCTTTTTGGCATAGAGACTGATTTGTGTACTTGTGTCCACTGGACAAGGCCACCTTTCTTGTGTCGTCTTCTTTTTCTTCTTCTGGGAAACGTCATTGTCTTCATTTCGCCCTTCTTCTTCTGCAGATGCTGGAATTTCTTAAACACACAAACGCACACAAACTGAAATCCGAAGAGCACCCTTCATGCTACGACACACACAGTCCGACGGGGCTTCAAAAACCTTTCATTTATCACATTTTGTTAGCTCAAGTTCAAGCAGGGCTACGGGATTCAACAGAAACGTTAAATGTCCATAAGTGTTTCCTTTGACACACCACGCACGCTACGGCTAGCTTGTATTTAACAGAGGGAATGCTAAGCGTAGCTCACGGCATACCACATCAACATACTTGCCACATTTCCTGGGATATACCAGGCATACTGCATGTCGGGGAATCACTGTCTGCATCACCGGCAGGGTGAGTCGGCTGCGCCTCCACAACCGAACCTGTGTTTCCCCCGGAGCTCAACTTGTCGCCGACGGTCGCACACTTCTCATCCTCCTCGTCATCTGGACTGAGGTCGTCTTCGGTTAAGCCTTTGGGCAGGAGTCCGCTGTACATTCCGAGTCCGTAGTTTACAGTCAGATTACACGTTAGTTTATCATTTCGCTGGACTAAAAACGGCCCAAACTCTGCAAATTAAAGATTTTGACAGCAGTTGTTGGGAGCAGGCTCCCATTTCCGGGTAAACATTGTGACGTTTCCTGTAAGACGTCACCGATTGGCTAATACTTAGAAACGTTGCGCACATTATCCAATCAGAACTGTACTTACAAAGGGAGGCGGACGAGACTATATTCGTGACGAAACAATATATACGCTCGTATTCGCTGTTTTTGGCAGGAACAGCGTTAACACTTTATGGTTTCATGTTTTTATTCGGCTAGCAGCGGTTTTTTTGTGTAACCTTTGCTGTTATAGTGGCACTTGCAGCCCAGAATAGATAAGTAACTGTGGAACACATTTAAAGAGTTATAGCAGTCTAAGCCAGTCTTAACAGTGAAGCAAAGTCAAGAGCAGTCTGTTGTAGAGCATTTCTAATTGAGGTGAGCCAGGCTACTGACAGGTCCGTGAATTACCAAGAATCATTCAAATGTTAACCTATATTTGTGTCATGTTCTCAGCGAGATAAGCTTCCTTCTATGACCAATGGTTTGCAATTTGCTCAAAGTGCTTTGGGCATTACATTATTATTAGAATGATTAGCATGCAAATCTTGTATAGCCCCTGGCACAGGCACAGGCACATCTACCCTTAAATTGCTCTTTCACACTCATTCACATTAGGCTTTCTTTTGGTTGCATCTTATTGCAAAGCCAATAATCTACATAAATTGTAGCCTGTATTTTGTGTGCCATGTGATTGTAGAATAAAGATCTCTGAGACCCATAACACCAATGTATATATAAAGAGGTCAATAGCCAGGCTCAGGTAGGCTGGACACTGTGGAAGGGAAAGATGGTTCTGGATGACAATTGTGTGTCAGGTAAACGAGCTGGCTGGGAATTGTGTGAAATGATTCATGCCAAAACAATGCTTTTTTGGATACCTTTCTATTTCTCTGATGACTTGCTATTCTGTTCACTTAACAAAAGAGGCCAAACGTCTCAAATGTCATGCAGCCATACATCAACTCTGCCTGAATAACATAAAGTCCAAAATTGGCAAAATTGCGATTTGAGCCAGACTAGTGCTGGTGAAACAACTGCCAAGTTACACCATTAATCCATGGACAGAAAATGTACTGACAACAATTGTGATGAGTGAGTAATCATGTAGTTCAGTTTATGTAAAGATGTTAAACATTCTTCCAGCTTCTCAAATGTGAGTATATGCTGCTTTTCTCCGCTTTCATTATATATGAAAAAATAAAGAGAATTCATTTTAAATTCTCTTTACATTTTTGACTGTTGGTCAGACAAGATATTTGTAGACCTCATTATGGGCTCTGGGAACTTGTGATTGGCATATTTAAATTTTTTTTGACATTCTATAGACTGGACGGTTAATCGATTAATTGAAAAGATAATCGGCAGGTCAATCGATAATGCTGCCGCAACTAATGATATTAAGATGCAGCCCTAAAATCAAAAAGAATAAAAAATCAAGACCACGAATCGGACCAGACATCCAATACTAGCTTTTGATGCTACATACATTTTGGTCGCTAACAAAAAAGCATTGCGGTTTCATACCCAGGCCTGTCTTGTGGCCCAAATGTAACAAAAAAAACAAAAACCCGCAGACCTCGGACTCTCCTTGACCTAACTGCACCCTAGGATGAGAGATTTACACGGTCCAGCTTTGGAAAATGCAGTGCATATTAAACTGGGCTGATAGGGCTTATGCTATATTGAATGTCATCTGGAACATGTAAAATCTCTATCTCATCCTGTAAAATATGCATTCATTAACTGGTATCACTCACTCAGCATTATCGTGACTTTAATTACTCATGTGACAAGTTGATGAGCACGGCAGCGTCTGAAGGTAAATGAGAGTCACCAAGTCCTGTTAATACAAAACAATTTTGGCAAAACAGGTCTGAATCATTTCCTTATTGATTACTAGACTTTGTGTTCTATTTCACACTTGAATTAATGTCTCCCAGCTTTCCCGCCACCCGACTCCGTGTCTCTCTCCCTGGCATGTGCTCCAGTTCATTATTTCCGTCATTTCTTGGTAATTTGGAGTTGGCTGTTTAAAACTTAGAGCCTCTTATTAAGTTTTGGCCATGGTGGATAAGAGGCAGGACTGTAAGAGCACAGAGATAAACTAATCATCTTAAAACCCTAATTATTAGTATCTTACTGTGACAGACTGTTTTTGCGAGCCAGCCAAATTGAGCCTCAAATGAGGAAAGGCATATCTGTGGAAGTGGTAATAATTTTAAGTCATCTCGATCGGGCTTGGTGTGGCAGAATTCATTAGTGCAGATTAGCACTGTGTGTACAAAGTAAATGAGATATCTAATAGCAAACGTGGAGGTCCGGGGATTCTTAATTTCCTCCCCAATATGAAGGATGATGTTAAGAGGTGATTATATATATTTTAACATTGTGACTTCTGCTACGTAGATTATTCTGCTCCTTTACCAAGCGTTTACACTAAACAGTGCCACTAAATTGTTGACCTCTCACCCTCCTCTGGATTCCAGCTGCAAAAAGGTGATGAGAATGAACCCCAAATCAGATTAAACTGTTACTCTGAAGCAGAGGCAGGCGGATTTCTTTTTTTCCCTCTTGTTTCGCGAGGATATGAAGGAAGTTAATTATGTGTGTGAGGAGAAGGTTGGGGAAAAAAATAATAAGATTACAAAGAATAATTTGCTGATATAATTACACCAAAATTGGGTACACACAATTGTAAAATACATGTATTGCTTGACCTGGGTTAGCCAGTGAAATAAATCCTCCTTCTATAGCCTTTGTTAATTTGTTTTTATCATCTCCAAGTGGTGTTTGTGCAGGCAGTTCAATTTGCATGTGTAATTCCACTGTGCAAATTGACAACAAGTAGATAATTCGAGGAAATAGGCTGGTTGCAGGCCCCTGCTATCTTCCCAAGCCTATTCATTTTGAGGAACCACTGAGGCATGAAACTCATACATCAACTATTTCCTGACAACGCTTAGGCTTATTGTCCCCTAAAATGTCATTACAGCCATTATTTATGAAGCTAATTCATTTATTAAACCATATTTACTCTGACAGAATTTGTCACATTCTATCCATATCCTGAGCATTGCTTTTGAACAATGTCTTTCAATGAGTATGTGTGAACACGTACAGCCTCGCAAAGTTTTGAATCAACCCCATTTGTCACTCATAATAGTCGGGAATATTGGGGGGGAAAAATCGCAGTAATTCTCCGTTGTATTGACTTTATTCGTGGAAACCTTTCATGGCAAAAGCCTTTACCTTGTGTGACAGAAGTCCATGGAAAATAGTGCTAATGACCTGCGTCCTTTGTGTATGTGTCCTAACGGAGCAGAGTTCACATGAACATGATCAGATGGATTGCAACTATCTTAGCAGCACTGATAAATCCCCCCTCTGACAGCCTCCTTCCCAAATGAGTGTGTATTAGTCTCTTTTAACGCAGTGCAGTCAGACATGTGAAGCTAAAGAGTTCTCGCGTCGAGCCTCCTGGCCTGTTGCTGCTGACTTATGGATCTGTCAGTTTAGCGCGGCACACTTCATGACAGTGTGGATAATTTGCAATTGTGAGTGATGAAGCAACACATAGCGGGGTCATACATTTTAATGTTACATGTTCCCTCTGGATTATTCCGTCATACCATTCTCCTGCATCTCTTCCTTTGGACTTACCTGTCACCCAAAAGCACTTATCACAGCAGTGGCGATGAGTTGTGTTTGAACTGTTTTACAATATTGATTTGGAGGCATGACATTTTAATTAATACTGGGTGTTAGCTGTCATATAGGCAGCCAGCCTCATTGGTTAGAATGTGAGACAGTCGAGGTGGGGGCAGTGAAGATAAGACTAAAGTACTTACTGTGAAAAGGCTGTAAAAAGGGATCAATGTGGAGGGAGAGAGACAGTCATGGGCTGAATTTAAGGTGGAAAAAACTGTAATATCTGCGCTCACTGTACTTCTGTCAAGGTTTATTCTCTGCTCGATAACACAAATCAGTGAGACACAGTGTGCCTTCTGTCTTCCACAGGTTGCAGAGTACGTCGTGTTATTGGGAGTCTACGTTGCCAGCATGCAGAGAGACAACCAGGGGGGAAATTAGGTAACTTTGTAGCACTCCATTGAACAGCAATAAGCTTTTAGGGCTTAGCGAGCATAAACACATTAAACTGATGAGATTCATCAGCACTCTTGTGTCAAATCTATTGTGCCCACAGGCAGAGCTCAGCGGCAGCAAACTGCAGAGCAAGAGAAGGGTTGGAGACAAACCAGTGCTGTGTCCTCTGGATGTTTCCTGGTTTGCCCAGACTCAGAGTCAGTTGATCGCCTAGCTGAAATATGAGCCTTCCACCTTTCCACCTTTGGAATAGCAGAAATATGTACTTGAACTACCTGGAAATAGCCAGAGCTTTAGTATAGGGTTAAAACATTGGCTCCAAAAATTCAATGGTCATTTTCATGATGGCGTTATCACTCCACTTTTTGATAATTCAAGAAGAAATGGTCTCTTTTTAATGTGAAAAACAATAGTATTTATTCATATGTTAGCTGATCCCAAAGTGGTGAATTTACTCATTTAAAAATCAGAATCAACAGGAAAGAGGTACATGTACTGGATAGGATATAGATACAGCTAAACAAATATAAGTAGACATAAACATAGAGCTATTATACACAGGTGAGAGCTTTGCAACAACAGTCTACAGTATGTGAGATATTGTATGGATTATAAATTACTATACAGATAGAGGTGGGTTAATGCGCATATATTAAGAGTATATTATGTACAGCATAAATAGTCTGCTTCGTCCATATGGCAACGAATGTATATTTTGCACATTACTTATTATATGATATGAACATACAGTAAAAAGCATGCGCCGTGTTTGCTCTAACCTGCAACAATGTGGTGTTTTCACTTGACTAAATGACGAAAGCCATCAATCAAGTCACAGTTTTGGAATCAAATGCTTTTCAGTTGATTGACTTATCAATTCATTGACCAGTAACAGCACAAAGGATCTATAGCCTCATTGATTTAACTAATTGTGGTTGTAACTGAATGCATAATGCCAATCTTTAAACAGGAGCACACAAGGCATTTGTTCATATGTGGTTAGTTCACCACATTTGATGTTTAATTGGTGTAATCTCAGCGCTGCAAAGCTGGAGGACTTTACCCTGATGAAGTGATACATTTAAATTGAAATATTTCTTCTCAAAGGTAAGAAGGCCCTTCAACTCCATTCCACCATT
The DNA here is from genome assembly GCA_036023855.1 of Gadopsis marmoratus. Lineage (NCBI taxonomy): Eukaryota > Metazoa > Chordata > Actinopteri > Centrarchiformes > Percichthyidae > Gadopsis > Gadopsis marmoratus. The sequence continues at coordinate 27,859 of JAVQJF010077309.1, read as the reverse complement.
TATCTGTTGTCTCTCCCTTTCCAAATCATTATAGTGTTTTGGATCGTTTCACATGAGGCAACCAGATCGGCATGAAATTAGCTCAGTCTGAATCTTTATGTGGTCCAATCAGAGGAGCAGAGATTTAATCTCGGCTGGCCTGCCCTACCAGAATCGACCCCTCAGATGAAATGGGCTACATATTCATAGGTTCACTTGCATGGTTGATTATAACAGCATAGAGGGAAGGTACAAGCTTTCTTCTGTTTATCTTCCAATTTTCCTGTGTGAGAAGGAAGATTGAATACTGAATAGGAATTCCCATCCCCGATTGAGCCAAAACCTAAGGACACAATGACGTGGCACTCCTCTTTCACCAGTCCAAGCAAAACCAGGAAGAAGTGTGCTTTTATACAACCATTCAGTCCATGTTTGATTTAATTCCATGACTGATTGTGTAAGCTTTGAATATTCCCTTTCTATAGTTTCCAGCAGTCTCCTGTATAATTCATACTGCAGTTGTATTTTTGTAGCTAAATAGTGTGCATGCCTTCGCAGCTATTCATTACCTTGCCTGACATAAAATAATGCCTTAGAATAATGGGAAATATTACCTGATGCATTAATTATGATGATAGCATCTAGGGAAGAAGGCCTAAATGCCATCTTAAATTACATGCAGACATTAAAAAACTTTTAACTTGTCTCATTTGCATTAAATGAGCAGAAGTATGCATAAATACAAAGGCTTCATTAGGAGGCAACTTCATTGTCTAGGGATTTATTGGGAGTTTATTGTAGAAATGTGTGCTTGATGTGAAAGCATGATTTTTTCTTACTATATATGGAATGGTTTGTGTTGTCACTTCCTGATTGGACAGTGTGGGATTACTAGATGATTTAATTATTCTAATAAATAATTTAATATATTTCTCTCTATCTCTTTCGCTCTCTTTCTCTCTCTCTCTAAATATATATATATATATATATATATATATATATATGTATATAGAGGATACACCCTATCAATTTAAAACAAAATTTGTTTTTACAATGAAGCTGTGGCAATTTTCCCATTATTTTATGTGAATGTCAGAAGTGATTGCCTCCTGCAATAGTTCAGAATTTTTAATTGACTTAATGGACAAAATGCCAATTTAAAAACAGTGAATTAAAGTGGTCAGTTTCCTGATAACAAATGCTCAGTTGTGCCGAATCAAAATACTGATGCACTTCATTGTTTTGTTTCATTATGTGCACTATAGGCGCCAATGACTAATAATACAACATGTAGGAGAGGTCTGGTAGAAGAGATTGGCAACAGGATGTCTATCTTTCACTAAAGCCCAGTGATGTTCATTACACTGAATAAGATGTAACTGTACTAATCAGACAAACTACAGAGCAACAGCATCATTACGCAAAAAAACCCAATAATAATTGTATTATCTTATTGATGTTAAGGAATGCATGAAAAGGAATATTTTATTGAACTTGTACCTTTCTTGTCTTGCCAATAAAACAATAGCAAACATGTGCTGTGATTGCTAGTCATGCTGCACTTTAAATACACCCACCTGGCCTCCGTGTATCATAATACAATGATTTTAAGTCCTTTTTTTACTATAAGTTTCTAAACCAACTGCTGATTTATTGTGAATATATAATGTCACCCCATGGGCTTCATTGTCATTGTCAGAATGTTTTGGTGTGCCACATATTTACTTGCAGTGCAATAAAAAAACATCTGTTCCCTCCTTCGCATATGAGCTCATTGCTAATTAAGCTCATGTGCACCTACAGTAAGTTCACAGGTAAGCTCTCCATCACGGCATCATGGCACAGGAGGGGGAGGAGGGGGGGAAAGCCCCCATATTGTGGAAGGCTCTTTCTCCTTAGAGAAAGAGACGGGGAGAGAAAGTGGGAGAAGGAATGCCTTGTCTTCCTCATTACACTGCTGTCATTTACTCTTCATCCCCCGTACTCTTTAGTGGCATTAAGACGGGATGTAAATTTGACAGTTAACGCTGTTAGAAAATGGCTAGTTCAAGAAGGGCAGGAATTAGAGATGGGCATTAGACGCTGATAAGCTCCTTTCCTCTGCCGCGGCGGCTGCTTAACATTCATGGGAAAGTCATCATCAAACAACGTTATCACAGCTCTGTTGACGGCTGAGGAACATCATCACTATGATAATTTTTTTTTATAGCTGTGAGCCAAAAAAGCACTCTTTTATTTCAGCGGTTTGTTAATGAGATAGGAGCTTGTTGGTATGGGCAAATGCAAACTTGCCACTCTCCAGCGTTTGTTTGAGTCCCCCAGCCTCCCCCACATGCCTCCCGCTGCACCCCCTCCACTCTGTTTAATGTTGCAGGGAAGGTGGGGGGGGGGGAGAGAGGCATTTTTATGTACTCCTTCCAAAGTGCTCTGTGTACATTGCTGAAGGAGGGCCTTTATGTGTACCTTTGCAGATCAGTCGCTCAAAGAGAGGAAAACACGGTTATATCAACAAACGCTCTCTCCTAACAGCCCTGTAGCTGGCACCTGTCACTCACCTGGGATTTAGCTATAGATCTGAATAGAGGGAGAATGTTGATGGTTCTTGAAGCTGAGCAAGCCCCCACCAGCAATAGTATGTGATCAACTCTGTTTTTGATGATGAAAGGTGACTTAAAACATTCGTGTCCAGAGGCCTTCAGTAATTATGGCTTTAAATAATTTGCATTGTTCTTCCTATTTATCTATTATAGTCCCGACAGCACGGTTCAGGGGTTTCTTGCACTCCGTTACCACGGGAGCAGTTCACATATGTGCTAGCTGCCAAGGCTAAGCAGCTTTCCTATGGACAGGGATGCAAACTGTGGGCTGTAGATACCAAAATCTGATTTTGGCTTTATCACTGTTTGTGTTTGTGGAGTGGGTTAAGAGAGATTTAATCTCTGGAAATCCTTACCAGGGGAGATGACAAATCATCTCTAACTTGCTCTAATTACTTCTAAAAACTTTTTTGTTTGCATTACAGATGGTGAGCAAAGGTAGATGAGGAAAGGTAGATGAGGATAGTGGGTAACGTCATCATTATATTTGATATTATATATATGTATATGTATATCATGTGTTTTACAACTGGACACAAGTCAGTATACATATATGTCATAAAATGTAGAATATTCACCAATCGTTGTTCAGAATGAAGTAAATGAAGAGTAAACCAACGTATCTGTTGATGTTGGTAGTTTACTGCTCAGTGAATTGACCTGAACCTTGTTTCACTTTTCCATTAGTACAATTAGATAATTTACATTCAGGAGCAAACCTTATAATTACTCTGTTGATAAAGCATATAGCAATAAATAGGTGCCTTCATTTCCAGCTCAGAACTCTCACCTCTGGTCCTCTCCAATTGGAGAAGCAGTTTTCGGGGAGGTTTCATGAGGTACGGTGGTTGCTGCACACAGCACAGTAAATTGATGCATGTCAAAAACTAAATGCAAAATCAGAGGGCAAGGAAACAAGCAGCCAAGTCAAAGCATAAACTGAAAAACAGAGGGTTCATAGCTAAAGAACTAAGCCACACCTTATTAGAGGTTTTGATGGTATGGTTTAAGTATCCAGTAAATGGATATAATTCAAATCTTTGACTTGGTGCTGCAACTGTCAGTGTGTTTTAAATGAGACCTTTCTGTATGTGGTGAAAAGCAGTAGTTTGTGTTGCTTCCTGTTGAGACATAGTGAGTCTTTTATTTCTGGCACGCAGCACCAACATGTCAAAACCAGGTAGAAGAACACACTGCAGCAATCTGCCTGTCTCCACGATGCAGTGCAGCTCCTGCTAATCACTATGGCAGATGTAAAACCAGCACAAGTCAACACTTTCTGGCAAAGACTTAAACTAGACATGGAGTCATGCATAACATTTTGGCGCGTCAATTAAAATTCTGTGCTCTCAGGTGCTGTAGTGTTTTGCACAGCTTTTTGACACAGACTTCATAAAGATAATTGCAAGGCGCCTCAGTTTATAAGAATTCGGATAATTAATGGACATAAAAATGGAAAATAGGAAGACGGAGCAACGTTGTTATATGATTCATACCTGAAAGACCGCAGTTTATTAAGTGCAAGAACTTCTCTCTGAGCAGATGGCATTATCAACCTCACTGGTTCTGATAATATGTCATTATTTGAGTGCATATTTTGTACCAAGTAAGTGATAGTAAGTGCTTTGACATTGTAAGTGTCACGTTCCACCATGAACTCAGTAAGAGATGTTATTAAGACATAAATACGGATAAAAATAACAAGTTTGACCTAAAACTGTCAAACACACACTGTATAATACTTTGTCTGCAATTTGGCCTTGTTAACACAGTGAGCTTACCCTTTTGTTAAAACATACAGCAAAGAATCAAATCCAAATGAAAACCCTCCTTACAAATTAATTGTGCAATTTAGAAAAAGAAAATCCAGTACAATGTCGCTGTTTGCTGAAACACTGTTTATTCTTTGTTTATGAATTGACTGGATTGGAACACATTACTTCCACACTGTAATATTTTGATTGAGCGATTGACAGGAGAAGTGACAAAGCCACAGCGTAACGTTGAGTAAGGCAGCTTGTTGTACGGGTTCGGAGTTGCTTCATTCCTTGGTAGAAATGAGTACAATGCAAATGAATCGCAGATGTGCTGCAATCCTTTCGGATCCACAGCGAATCTGTCTTTTGAGTCGATGCCGCAGCATTATCTCCACTTTGTAGTGGTCGCTGAGCCCTTTGTCATGTTAGCTCAATAGTCCTCTGTACTGTAAACCACCACTGCTCTGTGTGGAGCTCTGCTGTAAACAGGATAGAGTTCCTTAGCAGGGCTGGGGACCCTGAAGAGCATGGAAAATAGATTTGATTATTTGATGGGGCAGGATTTGTTGATTTGAACGTGCTCTTTTCACATTTTATTATTATTAAACTTTTCAGTGCCACCTACCTTATTCTGATGACTGACCACAATCGTGAAATGCAACCAACAAAAGAATGTCTTGAAGGAACGTGTGTGTGTGTTGGAGGATCTGGGGTTGAGTCTTTGGCTCGCCAGCTTGTAAACTCCTCACAACTAATCCACAGTTTGGTTTTCCTTATTTATGATAATGAAATGTAATTCCGCCCTTCATTGACAGGCAGGGCTCTTATACTCAAATAAATTATTCTCTTTTTACCATTGCTTCCGTATTTTGAAGCCATTACTTAATCACATTGTCAAAAATCCCCATTTCCTCTCGTCAATCCTACATTGAGCTTTATTTGTGATCCCCTCTTTCTTTTGCCCTCACCCATTTTATTCAGTCCATTTTGCTCGTTCAATTCCGCTCCACACTGGTGTTTATTTTATTTTTTATTTTTTGAAGAGGAGGACTGGATTACCCCTACTGAAATTGCTGTTACTCAGATTTTAGGTCATCTACCAAATCCATTAGGGGAAATATACAAATCACCCCACTTTTCCATCCACAGTGGTCTGCTGTGGCTGCAGAGGCTTACGGTGCTATTAATAGTAGGTAATCTGCAACGTTTTTGTCTGCTAATATATTTATGGTTAATAAACACTTCATGTGGATGAAGGCTATGGTATAGCTGTACCACTCATTCTGATGTATACTAAACATTTTTGTGTCACATTATCATCATTAACAAAGTCAGCTGTAGCAGTTCTCATAAATTATAATGTATTAATTTATAATTAGCGGGTTTAATGAAACTGATATTGCAATATTAGTTATTAGGTGTACAGTTTCAACAGAAACAAATCCGCTCATTCAGTACAATAAAAGTGGCCACATGAAAGAAATAAAGTGAAGAAGCAAAGTGCATTGACGCTAACGAAGTGTATTACACACTTATTAAAGTCATTTTCACTTTGCCTTCCAGACCTGGCCAAAAACACTTTCAAAATTCTCATTGTACTCCAAGGTAGGCTATTTCCTTGTTAACTTTGAAGTAAGCTCAAAAATGTATAGGTAGACAGGGGTGGCATCAAATAATCAGCAACTTCAAAAAGCATGCTGCCACTTAGCACTCCTAAAGCTAATGTCCCCAAGCCATTCAGAATGGAAATTATTCAAACTCATTTAGTGGCAGCAAATTGGTCTAAGTTCAATCAGAAAACAGACTGACACTGAACAAGAAGTGCAGCCTAATTATACTTGTTTGTCAAATGAAAATTTCATTTGGGCAGAAATGAAACCTTCGAGCAACTTCTTTTAAGGTGAGCTGCTAGTTGTATTATCAGCTAAATGCAGTAAAATCCGTAATCATATGATGATAATGAAAATGGAGGCAATGTTAACATTCAGGCTTTCAATGCCCCGGGCACATGGCGATAAAAATTAAGTACCATAGTCCTCTGCCAGGCACGCTGACACCCGGGCTGGTCTTTAGCCTCTTAGATGCGTTTTTGCATTTTAAAAACTTTATCAAAGCACTGTTGCAATGTGGAAAATGTCAACGTGAAATGCACTGAAGGCAAATTGGAATTTCATTAATAGTAAAATTATTGCTTTTGACTGATGTATTACTATGCTTGTTAAGAGCTGGAGAGCGGAACGCTCGTCTGTCTGGTCGGCAGTCTTGCCTCTTCTTGTCCCATGCCATTTGCTGAAAGTTAGAGATCTACTTTCCAACATGAAAAATATGGAGTTGCTAAAGTTGCAGGAAGGGAAGAATATCTAGATGAAGACTTTCATTTACAGTGCAGTATGAGCACTACACAAAGTCTCCTAACTAGGATATATTCAAAGATTCTGAGCTTGTAAAAGAGGCAAAGAGAAGGGATGAACAGAATAACAAATGCTCTATTTAGCTGCGTAGCTTCACACCTGCCGTGTCTCTCTCTGCTGTAGCATGAGGCTGAAGTTCACCTCGTGAACACAATGCAGATTTGTGCTTTGGAGCAGTGATGCGTCTTCTCGTTGTTAAGCGTGGTGACGTCTGATCTTAACTACAGAGAGCGGGCCCCCGAGACCCCACTGTGGGTCGGTATTACAGGTAAATAGACCTAACCTGGTGTGAAGGTATCAGTTCACTGAGAGTTGTGCTCATTCATGAAGCCGGTGGTGTTTATTGATTTACCTTGTAATCCTCTCAGTGTCAATGTCGTCAATGATGGGGGAGAAAATGGGAACGGCGTGTCACATAGAGGACATTTTCTGACAGCAAAACAGATTAGCTTTAATGGGATACTGGTATTCATGTTCTCCTGTGGGGTTTGGATATGTGGCTCTCTGGTCTACAAGTGGACCAAAATTATTTGCTTGAAAACTGTTTTTGAAATGTTAATAGACCCGCTAGCATGATGGAGAAACTAGTCCCTGTAAACACTAGTAACATTTTCTAACATTGTATGTGGTAATTTGGAATTTTTCATGACCTCCTTGTTCCATGAAAATATGAGGTTAAGAAAAATAAATTAAAGAATATGAATTAGCATTACTGTTTTGAAGGCGTGCTAGTATTCTGAGGTAGAAACTGGCTAACTTAAAAATGTAACATGTATATCAGGTTTCAGCAGTTGAGTGATACAACATGATAGATTTGTCTAACAACTTTTTGAAATGAGATTAACAATATTTTTGAGTGTTTTGGCTAACAACAAGAATTAGCTTGCGAGCTAATGTTTTCAGGTTGAATCAGCTTTCTTTGCTAGTGTACAAAAATGGACGTTTGGCTTAATGTTAGCTGTGGCCGATGCCTGATATTGCTTTGCTAGCTTAAATAAGCTTGTGTTTTAACACTGGCGAGTTTATAGGATACAGGAAGTGCAACTCACAAATTGACTCTGTCTCAGTCTAGTTTCACATCTGCATTTTCTTTCTGTGTAACTGCCATTTTCATACAGGAGTCTTTGTTACGTTTTCTCAGTTAATTTGTCTTGTATCATAATGTCACGGCAAACTGAACAAAAGAAAGTACAAAATTGTTATTATGTTCTCTTTAGGGCGACCACAACCACAATATTGCAACACAAAAACCTAAGTGACTTCTTTTACTTGGCTGTACAGATTTGGCTTGTGATAAAGACAAATTATAGAATTTGTCTACCGGTGAATGAAATCAATATTGACCATACTTTATCTGTCCTTCCCCTTTTCATGCTGAACATTATTGCAGGGCTTTGATATTCAAGACACAGACGAGGTCTCGTTCTGTAACACGCTTAAAGGCAGGTAATTGTATTTTTGTATTAATATACAATTTACCTTGCATTCTAATAAAAATACCCATGGAAATATAAACACACATTATTATGCAATAAATTAAGCAAATAATGACAAGCACTTTAAGCAACAAAATGCTGACAAAACGTGTCAAACCCAATGTTTGGTATATTAACTACAATTAAAGGGTTGTACATTTTGAACCCCGTATGTTAGCAGGGGTCTCTGACGTTAGGCCCTGCTGTGTGCGTCTTTGTGTGCTAGAAGTGGACTGTTAGTAGAGATGTACATGCCAGCGACCGTGCGCAAAGGGTTTCAAATATAAACAACTTTGAAATGATCACCTTCCAGGGAGCTAGACCTTGTGAATTTTAAAATGTGCTGTTCATATCAGATTTTAAATGATTGATGTTGCTGGTGGTAACAAACAGAATTTGGCAATGCTCTCTAGCTAAACATATTAAAAAGTCTACCTAAGAAGAGCTGGAATTTCTTTTAAATCTATTTTATAATTACTGTAAGTGTGATGCAACAGTACAGCTCATGCCAGTCAGTAAAGCTCATAGCAGTATCTTCCTCAATAACGTCTACATTTAAACATCACTGACTGAAGTTAGATTGCTGCCTGGTAGTCAGCGCTTGGCTTTCTGTATTTTAAATCGCACGGTGTTGTCACTCTTTTCATCTAGTTTAATGACACTGTTAATTGGATTTGTAATGACGTTTTAAGCAAACTTATTTCAACAGACATCTTTCAGGCAGTGGCCTTCATGATAAGGATGAATAGTGCATGCCTGGCATACAGTAGCTGTGGGTTAGACGCCAAGGTATTTTCATAGCATTTGTAGTGGAGCTCTGACCTCTTGTGCCTTATCGTGGAAGTACAACATTCTCGCGCTACACTGGCAGTGGCTGTAATAACAAGCTCTGTAATGCAATATCTTTGTAAGTATGCAATTTAATTTTAAAAATTAAAGCTTCTTGGAGGCCCCTTTGAAATGCCCTCCATATGTAGCACTTTATGAACCCCTCAGGTGCCTGCTAGGAAAACCGTCACAATAGTCCCTGTTGGGTGATACTTTGAAAAGCCCAAAGAAATGTTCCAGGAGGATCCATTTATGGGCTGTTCACACTGGAACTGTGAAGGAGCCTTTATCAGTGTCTGAAAGGATTTATACCAGTGCTGGCTGACAAAGGCCGCTGTACCAACGAGTAATAGAACACATTTGGAGTCAGTGTCATCATCACATCTGCATTTAATCAACGTATGTGTAGTGGTGCCCTATGGTTCTCCTGTTTCACATGGTGCATGGCCTTTGCTGTCGGACATTTCCGACTCCGTTAAAGCACAAATGCCATTAAATATTCCTTAATGCTTCCCCAGGAATTGCTTTTACTCCTGTCACATGTAATGAAGCAGCGGGATAAGTGACCTTTTGTTAGGTCCTACCTCTCCATGTTACTGTTGCTAACTTGGACAAACAATCCCACCTGGCATAGTGCCGAGGAGCAAAACAATAGGAGCCTGTTACTGATAGTCTCCCAGAGGCCACAGATAACTTTTGGAAACAGAGCGGTTTGATATCATCAAAAATCCACCAAGAAGGACCCTAGCATGCTACGGAGGGAAAAGTCCAAGATTTCTAATGTACCAGAGGACACGCTGGAGTGCTGATAGCGTTGTTTCTCTCAGAGCAAAAGGAGACTGTCACCTGACCGTACCATCTGTTGATAGCGAGGGTGGAGGTTCCAGGATCAACATGAGCTAATGTGGGGAATGATGAGGGAAATATTGGTTACAGCTGGTACTCTGTATCACACTGACCATCAACAACTGACCACAGTTAGTGTTGCAATATCTTTGTCTACAAAACAGCCACAGAACTTATTCCCCTTATAGGCTTTCTTTTAAGACATAGTTTACAGTTTGCAAATGATGATGCTATGAAATACAAAGCAGACCACAAACCAAAAATATTACAAAATTGACATGATACAATATGCCATGATACATGCAGCTGATTCTAATTGTAACAATACAGTCCATGCAGACACCAGGGAAACATGTGTGCAAACCTTTTACCATTTGACTCAGCTTTTCAAAATCTGGTCTACTGGCTGTTAGCTTGATATATCAATGTCAGTGTGAAAATATTTACACAAGCATGAATTCATTGGATGTAATGTCCACCTCACCAACTATGTTTAACCTGCTATATATTCCCAAATAGCTCCTTTACGTAGCCTTTAAAGAAGCTTAGGTTATTAATGTTAACACCATAAAACAATGATCCTCCCAAGAAAGCTGGTAGATTTAATCACATTCTGTAATCCCGCACCATTTTTGGAGAAGTTCAAAGCCTTTTCTCTGTAGGCGTTGGTGGCCTTTAAAGGCATTTTACAGGAGATGTTTGAATTATTTAGGTCCCCTATGAATCCTGAAAACATGACTGAAATACCTCCAGTTACGAGAGTCCTCAATTGTTATTAAATATACCACCCAAAATACATTCAGCTAATGAGTTTTTTCCTAAATTCCCGAACAGAAACTCTGAAATATCTGAAATAAGTGGAAAACGTCTTTTTCACGTGGCACATTTGAAACGTTGGAGGAGCCATTACTTTTCAGAGTGTCAGTATTCATCTTTATTCCCATGCTGTCACCTGTGATCTGTAAATCTCCAGCTGTAAAGCGCCTCTTTAAGCCAGTAGAAGAAACGTAAAGAGATTCGTGGAATCCTGCATATTGCTTTTGCTATTGTTGATACATGTTGCGACCCCATCATTGTCAGCCCGATGAATCCTAATGAAGAGGAAATCTGTCACATTTACTCCACAATGAGGGCAGCTGGCAAACTTTCTCTGGAAAATGAAACTATTATCTTCAACTAGACACGCACAGGGCTCAATATAAATAAATAAAGTCACACTTATCTAGTGGCCAGTGTGATTACTGTAGCCAATGCTGACATCCAAATTGACTGTCTTATCGTGTCGAAGTGATTTCAGCTGAGTGGAGACTGCAGATGAAAGCAAAATGATCTTTAAATACTAGTTAAAGATGGTTGCCCGATAAGTTGTTCCACAACAGTTTTGATCAATGAAGCATGCACTCAATATATTGCCTATTTAGATATGTGAGATTAACTTAGCTGGGCTTCTAAATGATTCATAAATTATATTTCCTTCAGTACAAGGTAATGACTTTATGGCCTTGTTGGGCCGTATGTCGCTTCAGGGAAATGAGGGTGTGCTGGAACATACAGTATATCTTGTATTTGATTCAGCTTTTAACGGTTGGTAAAAATGTTTTTACTCTTATTTCTTATATATTTATCCCAGTTAATCAAACTGGCTTAAGATACATTGTTTAATACTATGAAAAATGTATTACACACTAAGTACCTGCTCATATGGATGCTGAGCACAGGTCGAATAACTGAAAATGGAGCAATATTTCAGGAGGAAGCTTTGACTACCTCATGTCTAAAAGCCTATGAATTGAATTTGCCCATGCTCTCATTCGACAAAGCCTGTCAGGTGGGAGCTCCGGCTGTAGAAAATGTCAAAGCTATTTCCCTCTTTACTAGTCAATGCAATGCTTGTTTAATAGTAATTGGAATCTTATCCTGCTGTTTGCTCATCATTTCATGTGCCTAGTTATTCCACACCTAAACTCCATTTAAGTTTTTAATAACATTTTAGAATAGTTCCCATTCAGGTAAACAGAATCTGATTACCTTGATGTATTGAAAATGTATGTCTGACGGCGGTTTATTTGATTTATTTATTCAATGGGGCCTCAAATGGAGCCACTTTAACTGAGGCAAACAAATGGCTGCCGAGCCGTTTCCAAGAGCACAGTGGTTTACAGAAAGGTGAGATTTTATATTTTGTTAGCCTCCGCACTTCTCTATTCCACTGTGGAGACACTGGGCGCTAAGAATGAAAATAATGTCAGACAGACTTGATTTGTTTGTTCAGACAGATTTCCTTTGTCAGCATGTTACTGTTGCGACATATAATGATGGCTTCCACAATCCCCCCTGTTCAAGAGGAAAATACCGTCCAGCGAGGCGGTTTGTCAGACTTGAGATATTTCTAAAAACTGAATACATGTGGACTCAGTGCCAGAAGCCAATGAGCAGGAGTCTAAAAGTATTCTGTGATAGTTTTGGATTTCCCTCTCTCCATAAGCCTCTCATTGTGTTAGAGGAACTGCTTTGTACAAGTTCTTGCCAGCTGCTTACCAAATGAGGTTATAGTGTTTCCCTATCAACTGTAAATTTCAATAATTTGTTGGAGGGGCCTCTCACTGTCAGTTTTTATCATATTATCAATGACGACTCAATTTTCCTCTGCCACTCCATCTCAAGCACTGACCCCCGGCCCTATTACAGTCCTGTAATGAAGTGCAATGGAGTGGTAATTGGTCCACATTATACCAGATCAGGTAACATTAGACTTATTTTCTTATCACAATGAGCCCTGCTGGTGACTCTCAATGAGAAACCAAACACAGTTCCATTCTTATGCAGGCTATCATCCAAATAACATTTCAGCTGGAGAGACCCTTTCCCCATTTCAGTTTTCCGTTTCAAGATTGCGCCCCGTGTCCTCGGACTGTGCTTTGTTTCTAGTTTCCTCCTCTTTAAAAGTCTCCCAAACAGCCTCAGAGGCAGTGCAGATATGAGGTAGAGCTTTCTCGAGATGGGGAAGTACAGTAAATGAGATGGTAACATGACCATTATATGGCCAAAATTAGATATACAGTACACTGCCCCCCCCCTTCCCCCTTGTTGCAGCCTCCTGCCTCAGAGTGCTTAGTAACTCCAGTTCTAATATTTTTTGTGTCATTCTGTCATTGTACAATTACACGCTTTTCTTTAAGAGCTGAGCAAATTTCATGAGCTCCTGAAACTGTTTCAATGTGAAAAAGATTGCATTTCTTCCGTTCCTCAGGGAACGATCTTTGCGGAAATACACAGTTTTCACCCAGGAGGCTCATCAAACCAAATCTAGTTCAGAAAATTGCCACAAATCAATGTACTCATACCCATTACATTAATTATGTGTCTGTCAGCAAGAAAGGTTGCAAAATAATTTCTGCCCACATTTAAATAATTATGCAAAAGAAATCAAATGTGCAATTTCTTGTAAAATGAGCCAAACAGAGTCAAACCTCATATTAATCGGTCCAACAAACGTCTAGGCATGTCACAGGTAGACTTAAACTAAATATAGTGGTCAGCCTGGTGTGTAACTAACTAATCCAGTGCCAGCATTGCAGAGTATCACAAAGCTGTTAGTCCTTGCGTGAACTTTTGTGCTCCGAGAGGCAGGATGTCAGGTCTCTGTTGTGAACTGACGAATGCTCTCTGGCAGAGTCTCTGTGTGTGCTGAAAACACACCGCAGACTAAAAAGACAGGATATTGGATAACAAGGTTAAAATATAGGAGCAAAAATATTCTCTTATTAAACTCAGGCTGCAGGGATTTGATTTGAGCCACCTAATAGATAGTGGTTTCAAGGGAGCCCAAACAAAAGGTAACGGGCCGGTCATGCTTATGGTAGCTAATGGCAGAGTTAGAAGAAATTAGGGGATTCTTTTGCTACAGGAAATTGTACTTAAAGACGGGTCATGGATCACCCTGCTCTTCACAGGCAGCTTCAGAAGTCAGGGTGAACTTTTGCTGCGGCCATTAAAAGATCTACGTCGTAGAAAGAGGTCAAATCTGAAACAAAACTAATTGTGTTGTCGGAGAGAGGCGAAGCTGTGTAAATTGATTCTGTGGCTGAAATTCATGGTTAGACAAGTGAATATACTCTTGACTTGTGATTCAGTAACTATAATTAAAGAAACTGAAGATTGAGGACAGGGCAAACCTACACATAGGATTAATAAACCAAACGCCAACAAAAAGTTTTAAACCATGAGCCAACAAGAACAGCTTGGCTTTGACTGGACACGTGTCTGGAGGTTTGCTGAAGAAATTTTAGGAGAGGTGACAGGGTTTGGGGTTTTGTTGAGGGCAGTGGGAAAGGCTGTTTCAGGTGCTGCCACAGAATCCCCCATTGCTGGGCTTCCATCAGGTTCATCAATGATCGTGATCACTGGTGGCTTTGCGTTTATTGGCACTGGCCTTCCAGTGGGTTCGGGGGGTCTAACCCTGTGTAGCCTTCAGCACTTTTCAAATGCAGCATGAATACGACATTTTAGATTCAGCCTTCAGTCAGTTGATTCAGAGTTGTTCCCTTTGGTTTTGCTTGTGTACAAATATCAGTGTTTTACTGCTGAAGTGATCAATGAACTGAGATTACAATTAGGCAGTAACTTATACTATCTATAAAATGTAACGGTGGTGTTGTTAGCAGAAGGTAGTGTACATGCGGTGTACTATCCCCCCTCCCAAATCAAAGACAAATAATCCAACAATTCTACATACTGTTAGTATTCTATAAATAAGTAAAGTTCTTGTCTTTTCCGTTAACAATATAAATCCATGCAAGAGTGCAATCATCCTCCTGGCCTGCAGAAGTCCAGACAGCTTTTCCTCTGGGGATGTGCTTTGGGGTGTTCAGTCTTCCACGCTAACGTAACCTTAAACTGAGGAGTTACAGATATGTTGTTATGTCTCTTTCTCATTTAAATAAGGAATTATACCCTAAGTTTGATTGGCTATTAATGCTTAAGCATCTTACCACGCCTACCTGGATCCCTCAGCTTCCTAGTGACTGCTGGTGGTTGTCTGCATAGTGACCCGTGATGGCGACAGCCTGTTGGCTGATGTGATGGTCTGCTGCCCTCTAGCGGCTGTGTCTGGGTGGTGCCATGTGGTGTTGCAATGAGTTGTTTCACGTTGGAGGAGACTTTCTTGGGGAATCTGGAAATTCACATACCAAGTAACAGTGACACCATACCCATGATTCATTCAGGCCATTAACTCTTTGCTTAAGTAATACAGCCTGCGTGCCTCTGTGTGTATGTACTGCATGTGTGTGTGATCATTTTCAGGCAGCAGTAGTAGTCCACAAATAATTTAAACTTAATTTAATCATAATAATAAAACTGATATTATTGCAAGTTTCATCCTAAACAACACAACACGTCACATTTTATGTTTCAGGGTCATCTAATACATATTGAGCTTCACAGTGACCCAGAAACAGTGTATCAGCTGTCGTAAAGTCACTTTTATTGCCGGCAAAAGTGTAGATATGTGAGTTTAGCATTAACTTTTATATCAGCACCTCTGTGGCAGTAGAGTCTTAAGTGTAGATAACATGATCATGGAGTGACTGCTTTAAGATTCGCCCATTTCTATATTTGAGATACAGCATAGTCTCACAGAAAGTATCACTCTGACTGTGAAAATCTCCAAACTCAGCACACCTTGTTAAGGAAGTGAAAAAACGGAAGAAGCATGTAACCCACGCAACAGGTGAAATGATGTATTTGTGTGTGTGGGTGTGCGTGTGCAGTGTTTATGAGAACAGAGTGCAAAAGCATATCAGGCTTCTTGTTAATCTGCTTTCCGTGTCAAGGTCTGTGCCTGTATGCCTCCAAATTCAACACAGTAGCTCTTAGTTACCCCTTCTTTTTTTTCTTTCACTTTTGGCCCGAAAAAACCCCACCTATCTACAAACAACAGCCGGGGGGCAAGCGTAATCACAGACATGTCGCACAGCATGACACCGCTGTGCTTCTCGCTTCTTCAACTGTTTCAGGAAGTGGGGCAGAGTCACCAAAATCAGGAAACTAAGTGTTGCTATTAATACCACTGAGCAAAGAGCTATAGCTGGTGAAAGCTAATGTAGTTTCAGCTGAAGAGGGAAGGAGCTTCGGTAAACCTGAGAAACTGACACATTTAGGATGCTCCTTGTGAGGTGATCTTGCGCACTTTTGAGGCTTCACAACCATGGAAGAACCCGTCTCAAGAGTCGAAGGTAAATATGACGCATCTTCTATGTATGTCTTTTAAGTCCGTTTCAGGTGGTGAAAATAAACTCAAACGTCTACATAGAAACAGCGCTTTACAGCTCGTTTATTACACGATATAGATCACTCTTTTAGAATCTTGTCTTTTGAAATATGGTGTGTTTATTTCATTGAACTTTATTTTGTTAATCTTTCACTGGCAATTCTTTTCCGAGCTTATAATAAAAGAGGAAGCAAAAGCTTCCAGTACGGTTAAATTTGTATGTCAGTTATTTTATATTTTCCCACAAATTTGAATCAGTAATATTATTGGCCCATTAAGAAACAGATGGCAAGTCTGTCTGCCCTGTCATCAGTGGGAACTACACTGAAAGTGAAATAGTCGTGTTGGACTTCTCTCCCAGTTAGCATGTACGGGGGAGGTGAACTTGACCTGATTAAACACTGTAATGAATCAAACAAAATTAGTCTGACCAGTGTTGACACAGTGCAATGTTTGCACAGCTCCTTGTTGGCTCTGCACTGAAATATCAAACAAATCGGACATTCATTCTCTAACCACAGTCACCTTGACATTTCACAGCAGGACAGCTGGTATGTTGTGGGAGCATTTCCCCGCACAACACTGCCCGCTGCAACATGGAAACCAGCACATCAAATATCCAGCGTCACATCATTAGTGTAATGATTGAGCTGACTACTGTACAGGATTTTGATTCAGTTCACGTGTGCAGGCTGGGTCAGTGAATTTTAAGGGGAACCAATGATTCATATTTTCCAGTCTTATGCTTTGGTTAGGCAATGTTGAGACTGTTTGAATGCATGTACTGTACATGCTAATCGCGCTATAATATACTGTGTTTTTCAGCAACATCTGAATCACCCTCAGCACGCGAGGTGTTAATTCTGCACACAGCTGACGCACAGGAATGGGCGACGTATTTGCAGGAGATCTTGAAAGCCTCCCGAAAATTCCGCAAAAGGTCCATTGGGCTGTATGCAGTCGACCCGGCTGACCAGCTCCACGGATACGACTTTGAATATTTCCATAGCTGCAAGTGCATTGTGGTGCTCCTCACGGGAGCACTGCTGGACATGCAGTGCGACCCTGAACTGCAGGCCGCACTTCAGAGACTCCTTTATCCTCCGCACAGAGTGGTGGCGCTGCTGTGCGGCGTGACAGAGGACGACATACTGATGGAGAGCTTCGAAGACTGGCCGAGCTGGAGGAAACTCTATGCTGAGGACGAGCCTGCTGTCTACGTTTCCACCATTTTGGAGTCCACCTATGACAGTACACAAAACTTTTCACACTTTTTTTTTTGTGTGTGCCTTTAAATACCTCACACTATTCTAGTGTTTTGTTATTGGTGTATTTCTCAAGCCTTTTTCTAACAGATGACAACTATTTAAAATACTATTATACTATTTAAGATGCTTAGAGGCCCTTTAATCAATTAAAGGGTCAATTCACCCAAATTCCAAAAAGACATATTCTCACACTTACCTGTAATGGTAAACAGATAGCTTTGGATTTATGTGGTACGGTTTTGAGATATTGGACTCTGCTTCACTGCATTGAAAGTGAATGAATGGTTGAGATTTGACAAGAAATGTCTGAAAAAGACTCTTGCCTTCCCAGAAACAATGTCCTGGTTACCCAGGTTAATCCACAGTACAAGCAGTTTCCACATGGACTGCTTTTGGCAGAAGGAATAGTGTGAACAGTTATCACAGGTAGGTCTGTGGATTATCAAACGTTTTGAACAACACAAATGAAATTCTATTTACCGCCGTCTCGGTTGCAGAGGTTTCAGAGTATACCTCAAACTTCAGCATAAAACCGAAACTATCTGAAGCGGTAAGTGAGAAATCTTTTTATTTTGTAGACTGAGTCTTTGGCCCCTGCTGAATAATTGAAGGCTACATAAAAATACATTTAAGGTATGTAGAATTGTTAGGTGACCACAGAAGTAATTGATTTTTGATAATAATTTCTTTGGTTGTTTTTTTATTCAAAGGCAGACGAGTGGAGACTGAACACGAGATCGCAGCTTCAGCTTCAGCTGCAGCGGAGTTGCACATCCCAGAAGCTGAAAATCCCACCACTGATGAAACAGAGGAAGTGGTGCCAGAGGAGCAAAAAGAAACTGTCCTGAAGGATGAAGAACCAGTGAGCACGGGGAATTCAGCAAGCGAGGAAATTTGTACGCCCACGCACCTCACCTGTGTCGCAGTTCAACCAAACAGAGTTCTGTGTGGGGTAAGTCTGAAGTAATTGCCTTATAAAAACATCAAAGACAATATTAGTATGGATCAGAGCTGCTTCCAAGTCCATACTATGTATAACAAGTGTGTTATTCAACATTAATTCCTACTTTTTCTTAATTTAATTGTGCAAGAGAGAGGATTAAGTGCATAAATATTTAGTGTAAAAGTTCAGTTACAATTTTTTTGCTGATTTATTTTGAATATTTAGCTCACTTTCCTCACATTTAGGTCCTTTTCATCACATTTGAGACAGAAAACTTGTAAAAAGGTTACATCTAAATCTAAATGTTATATCTATATCTAAATGTTAAATCTAAATCTAAATGTTAAATCTAAATCTAAATCTAAATCAAAATATATCGGCAAAAAAAGTATACTGAACTTTTACATTTGGCGCCCCATACTGCTGCTGATTGGAGCAAACGAGTTTCTAGTGGAATCAATAAAACATTTTACACCAATACTTGTTTTCTAGATAGGAACTAGTAATGTCCTAGTTAAAAATAATTACTAAGAAGCCATACTAATTCTATTTTTCCCTTTTTTTAAGCAATTGGAGACTCTTTTTATCATTTTCACGGATCAAGTAGATGATCAGTCGGTACCAGAGGTGGAGTTTTCGTCTGAAAATGTGGCTGCAAAAAGGGTCCCAGGCACTGTGGAGAACAAATACACTATAAGTGTTACTGCACCTGGCAAGTATCTTCAGGAAGTCATGTGACCTCAAACCGCAGTTGAAGTCAAGATCTCAAAATCACTGTCTTTTCTTGTTATTTTTTTCCCATCTAGACATGCCAGCTGGAGTGGTATCGCTCGCCATGTACACTGACCAGTCCTGCATCAGCTTGAGGCCTGTTACATATTATACCAGTATGGGAGAAGTCAGTCGGTATCTTGAAAATGCTGCTGATCCTGTTAACTTCATCTGCCAGGTGAGACCTTATTTCATATAGTGAACAGTGTTGTTGGCTGTTGTGCACTCCAGGTTATGCAAGTCAGTTTGTACTTTCAGGCCTTCAACTTGACGTCCAATGCAACAGAATCAGTGGACAACATGCTAACTGACTCGTTAAAAGCCAGGATGCCTGCAACGAGCCTTCAGCTCTTTGGAATCAGACAAATTGAAGAAGACAATATGGCGGCATGTGAGTACTCCGATTTCTTGTTGTATTAGTTGCCCAAGCTTCTTTATTTGGGGACATTCCACAAATGATTCCCAAACATTGGGGTCAGATCTGCTGTTGTTTTCCAACTCTGCGATGAAACCATCCATCCGTCCATTATCTATACCACTTATCCTCAGAAGATTGCCGGGGGGGGGGCTGGAGCCAACCCCAGCTGACATTGGGCGCTAGGTGGGGTACACCATGGACTGATCGACTAGTCAATCACAGGGCTGACACATACAGACAGACAGACGGACAGACTTTCACACTCACAGTCACACCTACAGGCAATTTAGAGTCGTCAGTTAACCCAACCTGCATTTCTTCGGATGGTGGGAGACACAGGGACGCGGACACAGGGAGAATATACTCCACACAGAAAGGCCCCAGCAGACTAGTGGGTCGATTCAAGATCCCTCTTGCCCACCGTGCCACGCCTCTGCGATGAAACCCCAGAGAGTAAAAGCAGCTTTTAGGAGTCGACATACAGTCTTACGAGCGCATGTGTCTGATTGCTTTTTATCTTTCAGATCAGCGTAACGAGGAGCTTCCCACACTACTCCACTTTGCTGCCAAGTACGGCCTGAAGAAGCTGACCACCATTCTCCTTCAGTGTCCTGGGGCTCTGCAGGCTTACAGCGTGATGAACAAGTATGGAGACTACCCAAACACGCTGGCAGAGAAGAGTGGCTTCTCTGATCTCAGACAGTTCATGGATGAATTTGTTGTAAGTCCAGCCATGAAAGCTGTTTCATCATTTTTATGTACTGAAGAATCCACCAACGCGTTATATTATGATACTTTCTTCTGGGAGTCAAGTTCTTGTATCGTTGTGGTCAGTGCCTGCCTGTCTATTGTGTTCATACATATCCAGGAGACGGCAGACATGCTGAAGTCTCACTTTGAGGACACCATCAACACTGAGGAGAGCGCCGAGGTGTATGAGTCGATGTCTACTGCCTCTCAAGACATCATGTTGAAATACTCAGGTTGCTCAGAGGACATATATGAGTCAATGCTGGGGATTGACCCTGAATGTGCAGAGGATCTGTGTAAGATTAATATGATTTCATTTATTGGCCCCTCAAATGATAACGATTACAATACTGCTGGTCAAACTGCTCCTGATGCTGATGCTGTTTTGTTTTGTATTCCCAGACGAGGTTATGAGTGTGGTAGAAGAGAACCCCGAGGAAGCTTTGCTTAGGAAGTTCTTCCAAGGTATACATCTGAATAACTTTCAAAGTAATGACCTTAAATAGCAACATGGATGTATGTGTGTAATGCGGTTACTTTGTGTCCTTCAGCAAAGCCACATGTCATCCAGGACAGCAACGAGCCTTTTAATTGTGAGGAGGAAGAAAAAGACAACCATTACGACTTAGATCAAATAGAAGAAGAGGAAGATCCATACAACCTCTGCCCAGAGGATATCTATGATACTGTGGATGAAAATAGTACCTATAACCCAGTAATCCTGAACCGTCCACCAGCCCCCATCCCCAGACCTGAACAGGAGCCTGAGAAGAAAATGACCTACATCTCTAGAGGTACTGAGCAGTCTCTTTTTCTTTCCCCAAATTTCAGATGTCATTAAACTGCTCTCCATGCAAAAATGGATAACTCTGTTTTTTTGACAGTATTTTCAGATAGAGATATGTCCCACACCGGAACGATGGAAATGGCAAATCCTGCAGGTAAAGCACAGTTTTAAAGATTGAAAATAACATTGAGAATCTTAACTGTTTTTCTCATTGCATTTACATCAATAAGACCAATTTACAACTGTTAATAATCATATTGGTTATGGTACCTCAGTATGGAAAGCATCATCATCAAATACTAAAAGGGTTCATGGAACAGGCCGAGCACCTCTCAATTTATTATTTACACTGTCACACAAAAAAACCACTTGCCTGCTGCTGGCTTGCTTAGTGGCTACAAATATTTGTGGCATGACATTTTTAGGCTTCAGGGCAAAGCATGTAGTTGCTGACTGAGGAAAATATTCACATGGCTCTGTGGTCCTAATTAAAAGTAGGATGACTGGATCTTATTTGAGATTGAGGCTCTGATATCTTCCATTTTACAAAAGCTCTGCATTGAATCAGTTGGCAGTTCAGCATAATAAAAATGTAACTAAACTACAGTAATACAATACAACAGTAAGTTATATCTTCTTTTATTTAATCACGTAAATGTCTTTTGAAATGAACACTGAGGCATCATCCTGTTCTTTTGCCTCTCCTGGCAACGTGTGAGTGCAAACATTAGGCAAACTCAAGTTACACATCAGAAAAACCAACAGCTTTATAACCCCGAACATGTCTGGTTTTTGCCCTGAGGACATTCTGCTGAGCCGCAGTAGAGTTAACGTTTTTTCAACATTTTTAATTGCACGTGGGCATCATTTGCATCACCAAGTCATTTCTCACAGACAGTGAATGGAAATAAAGTTGGCCTTTTGCAAGTTTCACTCAGGGGATTTACTCTGGTTAGCCTGAGTGTGGTTCTAGGTTAAAGCTGTAATATACGGTGCTGTGGTTATTTTGTGATGCCAGTTAGTGAGCCTGCTGCCCTTTTAGTTTTGTTTATTTGAACCAAATGTACTTCTTTGCCATTCCAATTTGCCGGTTTGTTAACGTGTCCTCAGAACCACTAAAGAACTGATCAAATTAAGATTTGAATTTTTACTGCGCTCCAAACATCAGCTCTTTCTTTGACTCTGCCTATGGAAGATTAACTCAGCCAGTGAGCTTAGTTCTGCCTCCACATCAACTTTTCAAATTAAACGGTTAAAAAAAAGCATCCTTTTTTCAGGTATTTCTAGTTACTGACCCACCCCCCGAAAAAATCCCTAGTTCACTGGGCACGAAATGATGCAAAGTGGAAAATTCCACAATGTTTGATAACTCCTCTGTTTCTGTTGAATGACAACCTTTTCCACCCATCCAGCTCAGCCCGTGGTGAGCCCCCCCTCTCCTGCTTATGACCCCTATGCTGGGATGAAGACACCGGGCCAGAGACAGCTCATATGCCTGCAGGAGAGGGTGAAAGTGGGGGAGATCAGTGTGGATGAGGCTGTCCAAGAGTTCAAGGCCTGGCAGTTTGACCACCAGCATAGGGCCAACTCCATACGCTACCAGCAGGTAGATCAGCCACACAAGCTTCGCGGTTTTTCAGGGGCTGATTACCGCTCGAGGAATCTAATGTGCATTGCGCATGCTGTTTTCTGTGTTTTCTTCAGGAAAATCTGAAGAAGCTACGAGACAGCATCACCAGGCGTCACAAAGACAGAGAGAAGACAGGAAAGGAGCTTGGTAGAAAGATTTGACCATTTACTACTTGAATATTTATGTAATTTATTTGGAATAAAATGGCTCTAATGCAGCTTGAATATATATCTCTATGACTACAGTAAGAACGTATCTTTGTAGTTGTAAAGTGATTCATTTATGGGCAGCACACAGTGGAAAATCACATCCTCTTGCTTTAAAAATTGCTGATATTTGATGTGGTCTCTCCGCTCTTAGATTACGAGATAAGCGCTCCACTGCAGAGGAACTTGTACTGGGGCTCCAGTGTGACATTAGAGTGTTCTGTGTACGAGCCGGCACCCAGAGTGGTGGCTCCCCCTCTCCCTCCAGCAGCTCAGGTTATGCAGAGAGGCACCTGGAAGACAGGTAGCACCTCCAGCACATCCAGTGAGTCCAAATGTTTTGTTCTGTTTGGGGTTTTTTTTTTTGTTTTTACGGCACTGTGTTTCAATGCTTAGAGCTGTACCTAAACAATAAGGAGCAAAGTGTAAGCTCTCTGTCTTTGCGTGGCTTTCTGCCCACTTTCCAATGTCAAGCTTTTTCAGAGGCAATGTGATGGACTGGTGACCTGTCCGTGGTGTCTGCACCTGCTGTTTAACTTCCTGCCTCCACATAATAATATAATACACACACATATACAGAATATTGTGTGTCTCACTGGTTTGTGATAATAGCAACAGTAAGGAGGCACTAGTGTGGCAGCCGTACTTACACAGAGCAGACTTTGTGACTTGGGGCTCCTCTAATCGCAATTCTGATCTTCAGTCAGCCCTTTCTATACATCACTTTCAGGTTGTGGCTAAAGATACTCAGGAAGGATGCAGGAGATAACATGAATACTCACATTGAGGCACTTAGAGGCAGTTGTTGAAACATTTCATGAAAAAGATTAAATTTTCTTCTGTTTTATTTAACCAACTGGGTGTAAAACAAAACAGGCTTGCCGTTAAATCTCGTTGAATAAACCAAAACTAAATAAAGTAGAGTTTCTTTCATATAGCAACTAGAGGGGTGTTTGTCAAAAAAAAAATGCATGTCTTCTGACGTGATCAAATAACATATTAGATCCTAAAGCATTAGCCCACCTTTGCCTAAAGGAAATGGTAATAGTCAGGATAATGGTGGCCACCTCGTTGCCTGTGAGAGATCATATGAACATTCTGGATTTCTTTTGTTTCATAATCCAACAACACTGAACAAGCCATAGCTTTCTTATGCTGTTTTATTGCAGTATGGTGCACAAGGTGACAGGCGTCCGGTTCAGGAAGAGAACATTTTTTCTTTGTTTCCTCCCAACATTTCCACCATGTGGACTTGATAGTGGTTTCTCCTGGACCTGAATAGGGCTGTGGCTCAGTTGCCAAAATTTCAAAGTTGAAGAACTTGCTGACAGCCTCATGAGTCCCACATTTAGCCTTAGTCTGTTCTCTATAGGCATCTCTGTTTAATCTCACGGTAATTGTTCATGCTTCACTCTGCAGACATGTTGTGCAACTCGAATGTCTTTGCTATGAGACTCAAAAGGATATTTTTATCCACATTTGGTCAACTGGTGTTACAGCATAATTCACCACAAGCATGAACTTCAGAGGAACTTGAAGTCACATGTTTTCTTTTCACATTAACCCTTCTTCTTCTTCTTCTTCTTCTTCTTTACATCAGGCACTGAGAGCAACAGACTGAGCACTCACAGCACCGTTAGCTACAGCAGCGGGACAGAGCCTGAGTTTGAGGTGAGCCCACATTAACAACTACAGAATTGTTCAGTGCATGGGGAACCAACAATCTTCACACGGACATCAGACTGCAGTGCTACTTTCAATGCTGCATTAGTGTCTATTAACCAAACTGAGGCTTCACGTTCTCTTGTGGTGCTGCACATGCATGACATGAGTACATGTGCAGCAGACAGGTAGACAAAGACTCTAGTGTTCAGTTTCGTTCTTTCACAGGCTACTTCAGTTCTTCAGTTCCTAAAATCCGTAAAAGTACAGATCTACTGTCAGAATTCAGTTGTTCAAAAGACCCACGTCTTTCTTTTATGTGAAATCTATAAACTTGGCACATATTACTCAATGGATTCTCAGAAATCACTTATAAGAACTGTGCCGTTTTTTTCCACATCATTCAATTCTGACACTCTTTTTGAAACCCCCACTCTTATCATGAGGATCTTAAATCTGAATGAAGGTAGACAGGCCCACAACTAACAACTGTTTTCTTTATCGTTTAATCGACTAATCAGTTCGTCTATAAAATGTCAGAAAATAGTAAAAATGTCATCACAATTTCCTGAGAAAATGTTTCTCAGGAAATTGTGTTTCAAGCGCTTTAGGTGTCGTCGCAGTGTACATTTGATTTTGGATTTTTTTTTAAAGGACGCAATAGAAAACCTCCCGCCTCCACCACGACCTCCGCGGCCGTCTGATGCTGCAACCCTCACTTTTCCACCCAGGATTCCTCCACGGATCCCAGAAAGGTCAGTTTAAAGACCACTGATTGAGTTGAATGATTTTTTGTTTATTATTACAACAGAACAAACACAGATACATACATACACACATAGAAGTACATACATAGAAATGCATACATAATACAAAATTATTTAATTTCTACACCCGTTAACACCCAATAACAAATAATATTGAGTTATGATATAGATAACTCATAACTCAGGGTCCCAGGTTTTTCATATTGTCAGGTCAGCTATTAGCTCTACCGTTCATAATGATCTTTTCTTGCAAATAATAATGTTTGGGAAATAAAATGAAGGAGCTCAAAGCCAGCTTTTTTGAAGTGTGAAATATATAAGTTTACTGATACTGTTGCAATGCAGAGCAATACAGTATTGAACCATGTGATATAATACAAGTCTGTATAAAACAATACGGTGTAGGAAATGCAACGCGACGATGCCTAACAGTAATTAATTATAGAAGGGTAGCTATCATAAGAGTGCGGATGTGTGACAGGAATAAACAGAGAGACCTATAAAGAATCTGCAGGCTGCGACTGCTGCGTTAGAGACTATAAATGATGAAGAGGAAATGTTCACCCACCACTGATTCACAGCTGCGCATTAGGGAGGAAGCCAAAGTGAGAAAGTGATGAAGGCACTGATGTGCACGCTATGTAAACATATAAATATCCGCCATACAGAGAGGTGAGAGAGCTCACATTGAGATTATTTTAAAATGAAAGCTCAGATCAAAGTGACTCTAAAAGGGGTTTTATCTCTGGTGGGTAACAGTGTGCACTACAGCATGCCAGGTATAAACTCGGATACACCTTTAGTTTGTTCAGCTGTTAACATATTATATTCATTACATTATAATATACTTTTTCATCTTTCTTTCCTGTTCATTTTGCCGTTTGTGCATGAAGAATCTCGAAACCTATAATAACTGCTGGTATAATTCTGTATATGTGTTTTAGAAAGAGAAACATTTTGAGTTGAGTTACCATGCAAATACAACAGTAACAGGGTAATGTGGCAGTTACATGCCTGGCCTTACATCCTCCCATTCACACTCATCACAGCCAAGTTCAGCAAAGCAGCTCTCCATGTTGTCAGAATCCATCCATCCATTATCTATACCACTTATCCACAGACACAGCACAGGGGCTGGAGCCAATCCCAGCTGACAAATTGGGCGAGAGGCGGGGGAAACACCCTGGACTGGTCGCCAGTCAATCACAGGGCCTGTTGTCAGAATTTCAGGTTTAAAATGTAGAAAACAGAGTCAGAATTGGTTACGCTCCAGTTTATCATGGACTAAGTAATATTTCTTGAAGAAATGAACAAACACCTACACCATGGCAAGAAAGGTGAGGTGCTACAAATAGTGTGGTGGGCATTATCAGTTGTGATCAGCCTCTAGAAGGGGCCCGCTACACCTACTCGAAGGTTCAGCTGTCAACGCTGACTTTTGGTTTCACACGGGGTCACGTTTGATCCATCCATCCACCCCAGCATCCTCCTTACGCGGACTTTGTTGCCTGAACACGCTGCATTGGCTCACTGAAATAAACTGGATCCTGTAGGTTTAGCAGGCGCCTACTGGCCCATCTGTTTCAGACAGACGTGTGACAGTAACGCCTATTCAGTAGCCCGATCTAGTCAAATGGGCTGCAGAATCTGCCTGCGTGGGTTTCATTCTCCCTCATTTGATTGACACTGTGAGTGTGTGCTCTGTAAGGTTGTTTTTTTTTAGTGTGGTGAGACCGTGCGTCTGAACCTGTGAGTTCCACAGAAGATTGAGCGATTGAGGCGATTTTGCGCGCTTGCTCTCTTAGCTCTGCAGTTGCAAACAATGTCCCGAGTGCGAAGCTGTGCAAGGAAATGCTGTGATGACCTTACAGCGCTGCCTGTTTCTCGCAGGGTGCCGGAGAAGGTGGTGCATGAGCGCTACATATCCTGCCCAACTCGAGCCCTTCCTCAAAGACCCAGTCAGAGGCACACAAACTCAGCGCCTCCCATACCTCGCCGCCTGCGGTGATCGACACGTGTCTACTTCTACTGTGTTATTTGTGTGTAAGAGAGTTGGTGGAGTTGGAGAGACAGTGTGTTCTTCTGTAAACAACCATCAGGATTTAACTAGATGAATCCACACAGAGACACCGTTTTTTACTATTCTATTAATTCTATCTATTAATTCCATTCTATTAATTGTAGGTATCGGTGTCCCTAACAGAGCAATTATATTCCCATAAGTTTTAATTGTGTGTGTGTGTGAGAGAGATATTACATATTGTGGTATGTTTTGACTGTAAGAACCCACGTGATATGTTTCCAGTATCCTAATGAAATGTATTATAGGTTTAGTTTAGTTTGTTATGGGTTTTACATGTAATGTGTTGAAATGGGGGGGGGGGGGGGGTGGAGTAAATAATTTGTTTTTTTTTAAATATTATTTAAATTTAAACGTTAATGGAATGTTGGTGGGCCTCCTTTAAATTTATATTACCAAGTTAAATTTATCCT